>JALPQI010003227.1:0-78387 GCA_025490895.1 Thaumatotibia leucotreta
GATAACGGGGTTCCGATCGATTGATATTAACTTATAATAATAGTGTTTACGTATATGTATGACAATCATGTGTCATTTTCAGTTAAAAATCGTCATTCTCACCCGACAGATGTTACACTCCTGGGCAGTCGATCAAGAAGATTTGGGCGCAATATTACAACCAGAGTCTTTCGCAGTTGATTTTTTTCTATGGTAAGCACATTTGTTACGGCATTGTGGGATTATCTGCAATATTTTCTATTACGGTTAATTTATTCAATAAAATGTGAGCTTACAAGTAATAAAGAGAACTTATACCTGCATTACGTCATACATATCATATTAAAATACAGAGTGGTTATAACCGCCAACATTTCAACCGCCCATTTAATTGGAGTGGTTATGCCCGGGGCATGAAGGCCGGCTTGGCAATAAAATGGCTATCCACTCCCCGAGGATCCGGCATTGACGCAATTCTAGATATACTCATATACAGAACTATGTGTACAGCTATAAGTGAAATTCAAAATCACTCATAAATTAGATAATACTTATAAATATACCTAGATATTTTTCTAGCACGATCGAGGGACAAGACGACGACGCGTAATGAACTTTGTAAAATCAGGTAAGTAACCATGAAAAACAGGACTAATCTAATAGTTCATGTTTATTTGTTGCTATTGTGTTAGATCGAAATCCAAAAAAGTTCGAAAATCCACCCTCAAGGTTTGCCAGCGTGCCTTGGGGCGCTAAGAACACTGACCGCATTAAAAATACCACATTACGCTCCAAGACTTGATGACTGACATAGCAGAAACAGCCGCCAAGCTGAAATGGGACTGGAATGGACATGTTTGCTGTGTATGCCCGATGACTTTTGGGCTAAAACAACGACCACTTGGACACCACTAATTCGAAGCGGCAAACCTCGACGGCGATGGCGAGACGAACTCAATGCCTTCGATAGAAACTGGTGGGAGATAGGTCAAAACCGGGATGCGTGGAAGAGAAAGGGAGGCCATTGCCCAGCAGTGGGACAATCTAGGCTCGTATAAATAAAAAATATGGTGTTCGTTCTATTTTTAGGTTTTTGCTCTATTGATGGGCTCTAAATAAATACGCGATAATGTTGCACAAAACATTATCGACTAAGCTTTATAAATACATTTTCATCACACTTGCTGTCTAAGCGCGCCATTGCTTGCGCGCGCAGCGGGAGTAATAGAAAAGTGAAATTCCCTAGGGAGTAATAGAAATTTCAGTACGTCATTTAATAATAATATGTCTTAAACCTTATTTTTTGGTTGGCAAGTGTGATGAAAAACATTGTATGCATCACGGTCGGTAAGCGTACTTACCTCCCTTGATGCACAATGTACTATTAATACTATTATCTTACGAGTACCTAGTATCAGATGACTTGAAACACGGAACTATTAGGTAGCCACACAAGCGACTTATAACTTGGAAAGTCCTTGTACCTACGTACAAGTAATTTGTTGTGCATTTATATACTTCACACCTATTTTTTCTGTACTCGACTGCGAAATAATTACCAACCTAGCTAACGTAATGTGTATTGTATTTAATAGCAGTATAAAATTAACGCGGCTGTCCATAAATAAATGTTAATCTTCAACACAGGCATTCCACACGAGAGGGCACAAGAAAAAAAAAAGTTGCTACTGTAAAACATAAAGGATACTGTTAGAAAACGTTTAACGGCTATCATCACTTAAAGTAAGAAAAGAACAGTTACTTCCTAAAGGTCATTACTACCCCTACGCCATTTGGATGGGGGGGGGGATAACTGTAGCCGTACCATGAGTTGGTGGCAAGCACGCTCATATCTTCTAAACTATAGTTGCCGATTTCTAAGAATAAACTTTTGTTAGTTTAGAAATTCATTCTCTCATCTCTTCAAATCATTTGTGTCAGTGGACACGGAAGGTACCTTGTCACAACTCTTAAAAAAAGACCTTAAAAAAAATAAAAACTGGCTTCAACCGATTTCTCTAAGATCCCATTTTCAGACTCCAATTAGGTGTCGAACGGGACCATCTCGGATTTATATTTATACTCATTCGATCAAACAAAATTTTAGAAATGGGACACGATTCTCAGATATATCAAGTAATATTTTAAAGACAAACGGGTCTTAATCGCGTAAACTTACGTTTAATTATATCCTGACGTTTCGGGCATGACGTTACACCCGTGGTCGCAGGCAGACTGGCGAGAGAATGTATCAACACCTTCGAGCTGCGCGGGTTTTTCGAACTACCCGCACTTGATCTTGATTATTCACTTCTAGGCTAGGGTTGTCACTAGGTCTACACACAACACTCACAACATCCAAAGGCTTTAAAATGGATGTTTCACCACGCTTACATTTGTAAATTACGGGATTCCACGCGGACGAGATTCCTTGCCCCTCATTTTGATTAAAATTCCGATGTTTCTTAATTTCTATAGCTTCACGTACTTTTCGGCTATGATGTATACGCTCGGTTGAGAGGACTTTCGGGTTATGGAGCTCAATCCAGTGGTTAGGTCCGGACTCCAACAACTGGATACGTTGATACATTCTCTCGCCAGTTTGCCTGCGACCACGGGTGTAACGTCATGCCCGAAACGTCAGGATATAATTAAACGTAAGTTTACGCGATTAAGACCCGTTTGTCTTTAAAATATGAGTGATAATCGTGAAAGTTTAAATCAATATATATCAAGTAATATATAAAAAAATATATATGTTAAAAAAATCGGACAAATTGCGACCCTCTTCCTTTTTTGAAGGCGTTTTAAAAATAAATAATTGCAGGTAATTTTTATTAAATAAATAATTGTACTTCTTACCAAAGACAACTATAAAATTTGACACTCGAAAGTGCCGCTAAGGCCGTTCTCAGAGCTAATAATCCCCATTGTGCTTTGTTATTAGCAATATCTCTACACGGTGTCACTTTCATCGTCCCATATGGGCGACAATAGTGAAAGTGTTCTACGAATATAGTCCGGATGTCATACGCGGATAGAAAATACTTTCTGAATACAAATCGGTTTAGCCTACTACCGCGAAAATCGAAATTCGTAAATTTCGAGTATTTTTCTCTGTTACTCAAACGAAGGCGTCATTAGAGTGAGAGAGACAAATCTTCGAAATTACGAATTCCGCAAATTTGGAGATTACGAACTTTGAAATCTGCAAATTTCGAGGATTTGTCTCTCTCACTCTAATGACGCCTTCGTTGGAATGACAAAGAAAAATGCTCGATAGTAGGCCTGGGTTAGGAAATAGTGGGCGCGTTGTTTGCTTTTTCAAAGTTGGTTTGTTTTTTAAGTATGGGTACAGTACATTTTTGTTTTACTGCTGTTATTTGGAAGTAGAACTTTTAGAAGAATCTTTATCCGCTTTGTTGGAAAATAACAGTACTTATTGAAATATTATACTGATTAGTCTAGAGATTTTGCACACTCGTTAATGAAAGATCATGTAAAACCTTTCAAGGAATGCTAATGGCATTAATGACTTTTTTAAATATTAAGTTGGAGTGATAATCCAACACAGACATTTGTCAATAAAATACTTAGGACTGATTTTTTAATCCCCAGTTAACAGTACCTGTCAAATAAATGTTAGCCCTATCCTTTTTTGACAGATGATTTTAGAAAAGGATGGTGATAATTTTAACTAATGGATAGGTTTATTTGGCGATTGAAAAATCAGCCCTTAGTGGAATGTTTCTGATTAGAAACCATTTAACTGGTATTGGTAGGTACTTCCAATTTTCCTAGAATCATTGCAAAAGTTCATCTTTTCATTTACATATGTACAGTTAATCTCTTGCTCTTTAGCGATAAGACCGCCTTTTGTTTACCTCTTTCAAACATGTACTTTTATTATTTGTTTTGTATTTGTCTTTGAGGTGCAATAAAGAGTTATTGTATTGTTAATTTAATTGACAAAGTTTTTAGATTGGAATGCTTCATATTTTTTATCGGTACTAATTAGCTGTGCATACGTCTTTCTATCCGTAAATCCTAAATCTTACTTTAGGACAGATTTACTCTTCATTTTATTCTTTTGTCACCTGTTCTATTTCTTGTGTGTCGGTTGCTTGTCATTTTGTGAGAAAGATCTTGAATACAGAGACGTTCACCTTTTAAAATATTCTTATCGTAATATTCTTCTTTAGAAAGTCTGACATTTCTAATTAATCGAATTTTACATAAGTGTGCATCTTCGTCCTCTTTAAATACCTCCTTATCTCTAAAACCAGGTGTAGAACCTGAATGTTGTGCCGTGCGATGTTGCAATACACAATCACGATCGACCTTGTACGGTCTGTCTCTTTTCAACCTGACTGCACTGATTGAAACACTCGGTTTTTCAAATATTAATAGTCGAAATATGGATGCCTTCAATTATGGTGTAGGGAAATTGGTGTATGGGAAAAAATATTGCTTTGGATGTGGAAAATGTGATGGAAAATAGTTCCGGGCATGCGTATTAGAGCAGGACAGAGCTAGCCGGCCGTTGGCTTTGGAGCGGCCGTCAGTTGGTGCCCGGTCGCCGCGCTGAGCGTATGTCTCTACGCGTTTATTACGAAACATAGTACACATATTGAATTTCACGCGAAAATTTGATATCGTAGTCTTGTGCTTTCAAGTGTTTGAAAAGTTCGTGAGTTTACGGTAAAGCTTGCTTTACTTCTGTGCTTGGTATATTTATTTACCGCTGTTGTGTTTTTGTTTGAGTGATTATAGTTTTGACGTTATGTTTTGGTAGAATGTAGGTATTTTTTTCTTTATTTTTACTTAATAGTACCTAATTTATTGTTTGTTTTTCTTAATTATTACAAGGATATTGCATTTTTAGTAACATACCTATTTCTCAATTTATAACACCAACAGAGTTGTTTTATCAATCCAGATAAGTTATCATGTTTTACTCACCTATCGATAAGTGCATATTGCTTTTTGAAAATGGCCTAGAAGTTTGTATATCAAAGTTCAATGACCTTATTCTCATTAAAATTGCCACAATCATTCGCTAGTAACTACTCGCCGTCATTCCAATCACTAAATTCAAACGTAACGATGTGATTTTTTTTATTTTAGTCCTTGTGGACAGGCGAAAGCACTAAGCCAAACTGCCTTGTCAAAAGTAGTACAAATTCTTCATTATTTTCCAATTAAGTATTATCATTAGTGTTGTAATCTAATTCAATGTCGATATTATATTTTCATAGCAAGGTAACGTTGTTGAGCTCATAAACAAAAGACAACATTTGTTTTTTTTATAGTGGCAAAGGCACCCAACCTTAAGCAAGTCATTGATCGTAAGATTCGTAAGAGGAGCATTGTTGTGTATGAAACAAGACAAAAGGGATTTGAATAAGGGGGCCCTTGAAATTGATCGTCAGTCCCCAGCCTCTGGTTAACCGTACCCCGGCGATACAAATTTGATTTACTCTCATGCAAGTCTTGGAGTTTCGCTACGAGCATTATAGTCAATATCTCCCTTTTGAAAATGTATAGATATAATTCAATCAAGCGTCGAGTTGAGTTTGATATTGTTCTGCTAAAAAGACTTTCCGCAAATTGAGATCTTGGATTTGGTAATTAATTCATGCGTATAATAACACGTGCAGTTAGTGTTTTACGTTAGGTACTCGGTGATTTGCAAAAATGCCAGATTATCGGGAATTTAAAACTTGAAATTTCTTTGGTAAGCACCCCTTTTAAACCATACTAATGTTACCTCAATATTATTATTGTGATTGGTGCTAGAGTCTAGGATTAAAGTCAAGAACAAACTATTTAGAAGGATAGAAGTCAGCGTACCTACATTAAATTTGTACTATGAATTGCCTGCGTAATTTGAAATATTGGGAATTTATATAATAACCTATATGGTTAAGTTAAGCCTGAAGATAGGAATAGTAATATCAGATAACAAACCTAAGACTTAGTTAGAGGTAATGTTGACTATACTTTCTTTCCTAGAATCCGATAATTATAAATCCTATCTCCGTCTGCCTCAAGGTTGGCTAGCAGCCTTAAGGCTATACCGCTTTTTGTACGAGGTTTTATTCTGTGCTATAAGATGCCATTAAAACAGGCTCTTGGGTGAAAAGAAGATTATACAATGATTATCTAACCGGCGAACCACATCGTTTCCGAGTCAGAGCAGGTTCTGAAATTATACTTCTGGTTATTGCGCGCGTGCTAATGTTTTGTGGATAAAAAATCGCCGCTTTATCTACTTACTTACTTAAACTCCTATCTGCGACACTCACTTGATGACTTCGTAGAGGGGGGGCACTGCCCTATGATATGATAGTATTTTATACTTAAAACTGCACCTAAGCATACAAAAGTCCAGTGTGTGGGGGGGGGTAAGTGCCCCCATTGTCCCCCCCATGGGTCCGCGCCTGCTTGATGGAAAAAACACTAGTATTCGTGCAATTTTCAAAAAGTTTGTACATTTGGATCACGTCTTCGATTTTGATAAAAATTGGTAAGCTGGTAAAGTCAATAATGCTGAACAAGTTCCACCACATTACGCAAAATGTCTCAGGAAGTTTCGTGGTAGTTAGTAGGCCTGGTATCATTATCACCGCGCGTGCCAGATGCATTCTAAAAAATACTTATCAGCTACTCATCTGACCATTCAAGCGTCAATTTGGCCCCATAATGGTGTAAGACCCCTTTTTATCCGATCTTTTTGTAACCATAGGGTGCGAGGGTCGTTGACATTGGCCCCTTTTGTCATTCGGATTCGCACCGATATTTTCCGTCGTACGTCGGATTAACAATATATCATTTCTAATCGCATTTTCGATTATTACTTTCATTGTGAATGGCGTCCATAATCCCTTGGACATGACGATTTGGACGTGTCTTTGAAACAATTGAAGGCCGACTGCATTGATGAGATAGAATATTAGAGAGAAAGAGAGAGAAGGTGACATTAATCATTGAAAACAATGACCGTGACGGATTTAACTGATGGTTTTGTTCTTGTCCCTCTTTTTACGCCACGTCACATTGGTGCCCGAGTACCAATCAGCCACTAATACTATAATACTTTTCGACTTTAATACCAGGGAATAGGGTTCAAAAATGGTATTCCATATTTTTGGGTAATGGTGTGGTCACCAACACCAAATAGTGTAACTGAATTAAGCTTCGTAAGACCTTTAAGTCAAGAAAGAAGCCATTTTTTTACGGAGTTTTATATTGTCCCCCACAGATTGTAACCCGAGTATGCTACACTTCTATGTAAATGCGAATACACAGTACAGCTACTGCTGCTGATAGCAGTACTATGCTACACTGTGTATTCGCATTTACACATCCATGTCTTAAAATTTAAAAGGGGCCTAGTTTTAGCAATACTCGTATCAACGGATTTTGAGCGTTTTTTATATTTAAAGAAATAATAATATTTCATGTAACTATGTACGGCATTTTATATGAACCTTTGTCATACAATAAGTATTGTTTCTGTGAAGCATTCAAGTTTGAAAAGATTAAAAAAAATAACTGTATCATAATTATCTACAATGTACGCATGTGTGTACTACTATTATACGGTCGGCTCCAAAAATATATTAACGATTTTGATCCTTGTGCCATGGGCATAGGTTCTGAAATGTGTACATATTTTCAGACGTGACTACTATAATGCTGGCAAAGTGTGTCGGGCCGTTTCGAATGCGTTCGTCGCACCCCGTGCTCCTGCGCAGACCTACCCATTGACGTATTGCCTCTCTGTCCCTCTTATGTAGAAGTTGGCAAGTGCAACAGAGGTAGTTGAGGTTCGAAGTAGGCATTCTGGTAACCATAAATCAGTCCGCAACGAACGCTTAACACTGTGGGCAGGCGTGTAGATTGCAATTTATGCGCAATTCCTTTATGGCTAATACTAGTACTAATTTGAGTTGAATTATGGGACTACGAGAAGATATTATTTAAGTTTTCCTACATAGAACACCGGAGGTACAGTCAAGTGCACAAATAAATCAGCGAAACGTTTCGCAGAATTAACCTGAAGTTTGTAAATTCATGGGGGGTAGGGTAGGTTCTTGAGTGGCGGCCACGTACCGGAAGGCGTAGCGTGGGTAGGCCCCCCACAAGGTGGACCGATGACCTGGTGAAGGTCGCAGGAGTCCGCTGGATGCGGGTGGCGCAGGACCGGTCATTGTGGCAATCTTTGGGGGATGCCTATGTTCAGCAGTGGACGTCTTTCGGCTGATATGATGATGATGAAGAACCTAAAGTTGGCCAGTGAATAAAAAAATCAGCTGTTTAACCTAAACTGATCATGACTTGATACTGTTATTTTCGAAAGTGAGTCACTTGCACTAACAAATTAACGCAGATGTGTAAGATCTTTAATAAGATAAGTACGTATCTAGGAAGGAAGGAGATATTTTATGCCCTATTCATAAGCTACATAAATGTCCATCAAGAAGTGTTTGGCGACTGAAGATGTCATGCTATTTGTGTTACGCTGGGTACCACCAGTTAAAGAATGGAAGAGATAGTAGCAGTTCCGTGTTTTAATCGCAAGAATATTTTTCCTATTGGGGCAGGTGAGACTATCCACTTACACACCATCTCTTTACGAGCTATGTAAACAACGAAAAACGAACGAAATTGCCATACTAAAATTAAAATTGTGTTACACCTGTTAGCATCAGGTAAGAGAGATAGTTGCTGTGGGGTGACCAGCTTTAATTAATCTCCACCATATCGTCCCGTGGATGTAGAAAGAGCCTGCTAAGGGAATATACCGGAAGATAGGCAGCAGCATTTCCGGAGAGCAACTAAAAGTTCATAAATATATAAAAAAGTGCCCGCCAATCTGCCAGTCTAGCGTAGCACGTATGGCAAACCCTCGATTAATAATAATGAATGATAAGTACAAATAAAACAAGGACCCTAGTGCCCCTAGCAGTCCTGCTCTTTCTGGCTCCGGTACCGGTCAGAGAAACAGGACAAGGGGTGCTAAGAATCACCAGCACCTATCAGGCTACCAACCGCGACCCACTTGACGATAAAGATCGCCGGGGACGCCGGTTTAAAAGGCAAAACTAACTATTTCGGTAAAACATCTTTTAGCAAATACTATTCTATGTCATTGGCATAAAATACGATTTGTCAAAACCAACTTCAAGGAAATAGTTGGTTCTGCCTTTAACCCGAATGTATGTGGAGGTCTACATGTAACCTATGTTTAGTAGTGGACATCTTATAGCTGAAATGATGATGAACAGAGAAAGAGAGCAACATGCCCGCAGTCCCAAGATTTTTGCTGTTCTGGCCAGCAGTATCAGATTATCCACTGATACACCATCGCTTGTAATTCATTAGAGCGTGGACCAAAACAATGTCTACCTGCCAGTACCGTTAGAGCGGGGGCAACAATCTTTGATAACTCACCGTTGCGCAAGCGGCCCCGTTTTCGCACGTGTTTATTTGATGTGTGGCAATCGGTTATTACTTACTGTCAGATAGTTGCCTTACTGCATGTATCCGATTTCAATTAGAACATTCGGAAGCCAGAGAGTACGCGATTTTCTGACGAAATTGGATCGTACTATATTGATTTATGAAATAATTATTGTGTATGTTGATTTATGACTATCCCAACAATCTACTTGAAATTGCATTCTGATATCTGAAGGTAAGATTTTGAATTAAGCGAAACATAGGTCCTTCGATTCATTTTAAGTGCTATCATTTATCCGACAGATATATTTTTTCGGGGATCACGACGAAGGCCCTTAAACTTTCGTTTTTAGTCATATTAAATTGTGTTTTGACTCTTAAATAAATGTCAAATTATTGCACAATTTGTAAGGCTAGTCTAGTTTGAAGTAACATTCCACTGAATTAATTGCTTTGTACAAAACTGAAGCCAATCCAATTTACCGTTTTGGGTGTAGAATGAATTTGTCCTTCACTTCAATATGGCATGGGCTATTAAGCAGATAGTCTCTCCGACAATTCAGTATCAGTAAGTTACATGTCCTTAAACTGCTTATTATTATCTAGTTAGTACGGGTAAAAAACCGTCAAGTGGTATTTTTATCTCAAGATTCTGAAAATAAAGCAAATATCTTTAACTAAACAGATTATCGTCTTGTTGATACAGCCACTATACAAATGTTTGCGTTTAACCGATCGTAAGATTATGTTCCATTGACTTTGAAACGATTCGTTGCACGCGATCTTTACTGTATTCGCGTTCATTTGCAGACTTACTTCTATGTTGCCGATTATGAATCTGATATTTTCAAGAACTGAATCAAAAGGGAACATCGATTGAACACTACCAAACCCTAAGCTACCCGAAGCTACCATGTCGAAATGACATAATTCACATAATATATCGCTGCCCCAATATGTTACTAATCTGGAATAAGTGACAGTGTGACAATGTTCAAGTTGACAAAAGTGTAACATATTTACAACCCTGTAATATTGGGGCATCGATAGTAACTAAGAGACTTGCAATCTGATTTGCGTATAACATACCTTTGACATAGTTCCCGAGTGGTTTTCAATTGGTTGACTGTACAGTTGCTATCAGATCAGATATACCCATCAGATCAGATATATCCCTCTGTCCATCAGACAAGCTCAAAGCAAAATTTCATTTAAAAATATGTTGCGTAAGCATTTGTTCGAAAATATTCGCGGCTAAGTGTTGTGTCTTGTCTCGCACCAGGTACAGATATATATATATATATGTATATGTATGTATGTAAATATGTCTATGTTATATAATATGTATTTAAATTTTGTATTTGTGTAAGTACAAGTATTTTATTTATATAAAATAATAATTGACTTGATTAAAGAATCAATATCACTAAAGTTTAAATCCTGCACCAAACCAAAGCTTTCTGTTTAGCCCAATGGTTGACTGGTAGAGAATGCCTTAAGGCGTTAAGTTCGCCATTTGTACTCTTTTATATTGTGCAATAAAGTTTAAATAAATAAATAAATAAATAAATATCGAAGCGGCCAGCGTAGTCAAAAATATCTGAGCAGGCTTCTATGACAATGCCGTCAAAGTGCATGTACAGATATTTTTGAGCACCCTGGCGGCACCCTTGTATCTGATTCCAATGGTACATATCCAAATTCACTATTGACATTGAATTCGTCTTTGAAATCGCACGGAAAACCTCAAAGTTTAAATAAACTTTTTTGTCCAACAACAAAAAATTGTGACGTAAATTGTTTGCTACTTGTTTAAGTAACGCCCATAACATAACAAATCCGTGACCCAAGTCCTCACAATCCGACTGATCAGGTGGGCCGTCGCTCGTAGTAATGTTGCATTCTATAGCGCAGGTTATCCACGGGGCAATGCACCGCGCCATGGAATGCGCCCGATCGTGATTACGAAATCCACTCCGAATCTACGCAATACGATTGTCTACTGAATTAGTTTTTCACATATTAAAACTTATATACAGGATATTACACCACTCACTGAAAACCTTGAACGGGGTGATTTAGTAGGCTAAACTGAACAACTTTTACTATGGGAATAATCTCGAAATCTAAAAATGTGTTTTTCATACATTGTGACCAATCGGTATGAAAAAGCCAAAATTTAATTTTGAAGATTTCGGGGTTAGCTCCAAAGTAAAAGTTGCTCAGTATAACCTACCAAATCACCCCGTTCAAGGTTTTCAGTGGGTGGTGTAACACCCTCTATAGTTTCATTCGCAAATTCCTAATCATCTCTGCAAGTGGGCATCATGTCTTTTTAATTACCCTCATGTGTAGCGAAACATTTCGTCGGTTTAGCTACTCAATCTCAGATCTACAGCAAATTCATAGATATGTGAGCTTTCTTTCACTCTAAATACGGGGTTATTTTCCATTAAGATAGTGTTTCAAATAGGAGGTTGAGTAATTATAACGGCAATTTGCTAAAGGTGCATTTAAACCAAACCACAGAATATACCAAACGAGCATTGGCTCTTTCTAGCCCCCACTCTACGAAATCAATGAATTTCGACGAATCATGCTTTGTGTAACGAACAAATTTCGTAGATATAATGAGCGAATATTCGTTTGGCCTAAATGCACCTTAATGCGTCCACTGTTTAATTTCTTTGGTACTTATCGTTGTCATTGTTATTAGATTTGACTTTACGCTGCATGCATTAAGATTTCTATTAAGATCGTGTGGAATACGAATAGGTAGTGTTTTGCGGGAGCTCTAGAACAGAGCCCATTGTTTTGCGCCTTATATTGCGGGTAGCGGTACAATCGCCATCAGTTATATCGAAACGTCCAGGATGCTCACAAATACCTGAGCAGGCCTCTATTGTCATAGAGTTAGAGTGCATTTTTGAGTGTTTTTGAGTATCGTCGCCGCTTCGATATATTTAAAGCCGCCTGTAATCATTGATTTAAGTAAAAGGGGTAGATATGGTACCAGGCGCACGAAAGTGTGCCATCGAATACAGGTCCCGGGACCTGTTTTGAATTAGTTGTGAGATGGCAGCCCATGTGTCAACAGCTTGTCAAGATCCAAAATCTCTGTAACGAATATTGGCTTAAAAGCGATAATCATGCCGTGCTGTGCCTTTTTTCAGTGCTTTAACAGCTCAAAGCATAAAAACAAAACTCACGGAATCACTTTTCATGCGTAAGTACTGTTTATAATTTAATAATATATTTTAAGGCAATTCAAATTTTAAATGATTCTTGTTTTTGAGTGAGAGAAACAGATATATATCTAATATATACGAGAGCAACACGTACATCGTCACGCAATAACGTCAGCAAATAAATCTTGATCAACATGTATTTTTAGTTCCTGCGCTCCTAGTAACACAAATGTAACAAAGTCTATTTTGTAATATTTATTTTATACATAAAATTAATAGCTTATACGTATGTTTAGGTTTGGTTGTAGCATAACAATTTAATACACGTACAGATTTCCTGCCGACGAAGTATGGAAAGATAAGTGGATCGCAGTCGTACGCAAGCAAAGAAAAGACCCAGAGTGGACATCTACCAAACATAGTAGAATATGTTCCATACATTTTATACCGGAACATATTTATACTACCAACAAAGGCAGACGACGAATAACAAAAGGCGCTATTCCGTACTTTCGGGTAATCGTGGTTTTGTGCACTTTATTTTATCTTGAATACATTTATAGAATATAGCCAATCAAAACTTTGATGGACCAATCACAACTATTTTTTCAACAAGCGTGCTCGTAACCTAGGTATTATTGAACCGCTTTATGGCTCATAATCCAATATCCGTACTTTTTCATTACATTACTGTCCTAGTGCGGTAATAACATAACCCGACCAAGTTAAACATACTTTACATTTTGTTGTATTTTCTGTTATTTCTTTTATGTAAATTGTGGCCTTAAAGTAATGAACAAGAATAAAATAAAAAGATTGAACGTAAATTTCGGATAGTATCTAAGTAAGTAGTAATTACCTAGCAACAAGGATTAGTAAAAGTGTTAATTTAAGTCAGTTATTCCTCGCAAATGTGTTGAAAAACGTCGTCGGTAGTTCACACTAAACTAGTTTAAGCGGACAAAATAACGAAAAGCTATTCTAGAGTATCGACCGGAATATCAAATTTGAGTATCTTCATGATTTGATTTCTAAAATCAATTTATATTTTTGAGCCTTTTCGTACGTTGTCACTATGGTACTTCACTTAAATTCCTTGACCATCCATACACCATACCCAACTTAATTTATAGCTTTTGTGGTTTTATTGTTTTTTTACTTCGTTGTTTAATGGGAACCGATGAACATGTTGGAAGTCTTCGATATTTTTTCTGATTTGTTGAGATTCTTCGTGTTGTTTATCGTTAATTTTGTATATGTCACATAATAACCTTATTTTACATTTATTTGAGCCCATATAACATAAGAAAATATTTGAATAAAGGAGAAAATAATCATATTCCTTTATATAAATGATTACACCATCTTCACTATTAAACCATCTTTCATTTAATTCTGTTTCATCATGAAATGAGTAGGTACATGTTACTCGTATTGTTATACCGACGCTACCGAACTAAAGGTAAATGGCGTAATTCCGATGATACCACGGGCGTCGTAGTCGGTCCAGTATAAGGGAGACCCAAATGACCGTAGTAAATGTATGCAACCAGAGGTCAGCCCTTGAAATTGACAATATCTAATCCCAAAACTCGGTAAGCGATGTACCAGGAGTAGCGGGATTGTTAGAAATATTAAAATGAGAAAGAATATGCAGATAATGTCTTGCTTACACTAAGATCTAATTGCTATGTATGTCTCTGTTGCTCTATGTGTATTGCGCAAATTATGGGGGTCTCGTTTGCGCAACCGCATATTTCGTATTATTTTATCTCTATTACGCATTGTGCACATAGACATTACAGTAGTGTGTAGTATTTGCAACGGTGTGGGTGCGGGTATCGCTTGCCGTGTTGACAAACTATGAGCGTCACTCATCTACCCCTTTTACTTAAATCAATGCCTGTAATAGCGGTCCTCTTGATAGCCGGCTTCGGTGCCTAAATTCTTAGAATGCCTGCTGAATTCAATTAGCCAAGTTTGGCGTACTTTAATGTTAATTAGCTCGCCTGGTGGCGCCTTGAATTTAACCGACTCACGTACTGTCTTTTTAATAAGCTTCGATCTGGTTAAAGTAGTGACTAAGTATCATGTTAATGTACTATTATGTGCACATTATGCTTCTTATATTGTCGATGATAATGAAATACTACCTTTAATAGTAGTGACATAATGAGGGTCGCTTCTGGCTATATAAGTAGCCGCTGTTAGAAAACGAGACGTAGCCGAGTTTTGTAATAATAGACTTAGACATTTTAAAAACTATTAAATACTTTGTATTGCATTGCGTTGCGTACAATACTTTTTTTACGACAGCTGAATATTATGTTCATCACACTTGCTGTCTAAGCGCGCCATTGCTTGCGCGCGTAGCGGGAGTAATAGAAAAGTGAAATTCCCTAGGGATTAATAGAAATGTCAGTACGTCATTTAATAATATTATGTTTTAAAACTTATTTTTTGGTTGGCAAGTGTGATGAAAAACATTGTATGCATCACGGTCGGTAAGCGGAATACTCGTTAGTAATTCCGTACTTACCTCTCTTGATGCACAATGTACTATTATTATACTTAAACACTGAAGTGATGGCAGAACAAGGTTGACCTTTGCCTCGCTTAGAAATATAAAAAGCATTAATAATTTAAAAATCCATCAAATCGATGTTAATAAGAAATACATAGACAACGTTAAAAATGTCAAAATGTATACCTTTTAAATATCGCTGTCAGTCATAAGTGATAGACGAAAGGCTGGCGTAGAAAACAATTATTGAAGATTTTGCTTAAAGATTGATTTTCAATGATAATGCAATATTACTGCAAGCTTGTTTATTTGATGTTTTTCGCAAGCTCAACAACTGATAAAATTCCCGTTCAATGCCGCCTTTTGAGCGTCTGAAAATTCATTAATCACGGGCGACCTCAAAGGAGGCTTAGTCTAAATCTTATCTGCTCGGCTCCCACTTATAACGTTAAAGAGTGATGACGGCGATTCGTCATGCTTCTCTCTCTGACCTATATGTGGAGGGTCCTGTTCTTGGCACAGTATATGGACAACGACAGTAATCAATATCTATAGGCTTTTGATATTTTTGCCACCAGGACTATTCTCTACGAGGGGTATCGTCACTTGTTTTTTGTGCGCACACATGTTGACTTTTGTTTCAAGATGGACTACTCTATAGAATTCTACTTTGAATGGAATCGCGAAAGATTTTTTGTCAGTCTGTCACATGTAGCCATTAGTAGCCCAGCGTGTGACCCCTATGAGAAATCTATTGCTACCAATTTTGTTTCGTCGATGTTGGTCGGTAAGGGGAGTAAAGTTACACGGCGAATATATTTATTTTTATTGATAGAATCCACAACGACAACCTATAACTTGTTTATTCGAATAAGATGTGGTGTGTAGTTAATAAACAATTCCGTCCTAGGATTCTACCTGTAATAAATAACAGAAACGTTTTGAGATTGTCATCTCTTCTTCTCAACTGCAATCGTGATTTATTCTGATTTAACAAGACGTAATTTTTTGTATCATCGTTTATTATTCCAAGCACACATCCTTTATCATAATAACAATCTTAACAAAATAAGGTCTAACAATGAATATTGATCGCGCTCGGGCGTATAATGAAACTTTTTGCGCCATCTCCTATAAACTCTTTTCGCGTCAAGTTTTTTTCATTGATTAATGACTGTTCCATTAAGGATGAACTCCGATCGCTTCTAAACGTAAAAGCTTTGCACTTGATGATTAAATTTTTATTAAATTACCGTCACGACTTTCTTTTTAAGCACTTCGATGAAGACTCCATCAGTGTCCATATCTTCGGTATGCTTACTAAACCTCGGATGGTGAATATCTGAGCGTTTCAACCGCCTAATTTTGGTGGCTTCATTTTTGCCGATGTTTCTTTTCGTTACAATGTGCTACTTTGTCATTTGAAGGAGGCACGGTACCTCATACAAATGACGAAGTATAACATTGAGACGTTTAGAAACTTCGGCAAAAATGATGCCACTAAAATTAGGCGGTTGAAACGTTCAGACAATCACCCATCTACATCTACAGCGATAACTTCACGAAAATGTCACCTTTCTTTTACTTTGAACACGGGTGTTTTTGCCATCATGCCAGTGTTGCAGATACGAGGTTGAGTAACTTGACAGTACTTCTACAATTTTCTACTGTGAACATCTCTATTAGGTTGAATGAGTATTACTCAAAAAGTTTTTACATTTCGATCACGTATTTGATATATAAAAATTTTTAGGCTAGCAAGAGTCGAACCATTCAAAGACCCACTATATTTATTTATTTATCAAAACTTTATTGCTGAAAACATAGAAGCCGTCACATTCCCAAATGGTTCAAAAATCCTGTTTTGTTACATTTTTGTATAAAACCGAAGACGTGGTCCAAACGTAAAAACTTTTTCTTATATGCTTGAATATTCAGCGGCTTGACTTTCTTAGTTTTTGCGGGTTTGGCGTAAGTTAGCGTACCGGTGCCAAGTTTTTTCTATCTGAGGTGCGCTTCGCGTATTATCGCCATTATATACGTTCCGACGGAATTAACGGAGTGCTCTCAACACCAATAAATTTTACAAATGTAAACATCGAAAGTTATTAAAATTTTCACAGCTTTCGTCTTCAGCTTGATCGCATTATTCGTGACTAGTTGCGAAATTGCACGCAACTTCTAATTAAATTCACAGAATGTGATAATAAGAAAGTTGTACAGAAGTTAACAGTAATTGTTTCGCTTCGTGGCAAACACAATCGGCGCGGGTTGAGCAAATAACAAACATTCGTTATTTCTTTATGTCACGCCTACCTTATTACTTTTTCCGTACCGTTACTGTTCTGAATCTTAAGTAATTTGAAACGATTTTACGATATGAGTACTAAAACTTTTTTCAACTTTTAACATTTTAACATATTGTTGTGCCCAAGATAAAGATAATGACATTTTAATGTTTCTCTTATCTCGAACGTTTAGTGAGCTTTACTGTCAAGGTTATGGCCTTCAAGTGATTCATTTAATGAACTGTTTCCTTTTAAAACTTCAATAAAGATGTCATTAATCTTACTCAATAAACACCCGCATTTATTTTTGTATTACTAATTTACTTTTGCAATTATTACTTTAGTCTCCAACGCTATTTGTAACTCCTGTGTCATTACTCATTACGCTGTTGGTTACGAATAACGTCTATGATTGCAACATCAACATAGTTAATATCAATATTACTTATGTGACCATTAATGCAATGAATTTCAGTATATCGCTAGAAGTGGTATTTACTTCTCAAAATATTGTATTTCTATTAAACAAATTGAGGCGTCTTACTTATTTATTTTTACAGTTAAAGGTAGTTTTATTATTTAGGTTCATAATGAATTTAATAATTTACACATCTTATTTTTCAACCATCGTTCATCACTTAAGTTAATCCATGTTACGGTAATGACAGTGACCATTTCATCGTCTATTTATTTACCTTATGATTCGAATGTAAGTCTTACATTATAACTAGATGTATCATTTTGATATGGCGATATAATAACAGTAAAATATACACAATTAATAGACAAATACGTGGTATTGGTCACTCACATTACACTTTTGCGTGGAATTGCCCACTGATAGTTTCTTGCAAGGTAATCCTTACAAGAAGCTACGTATGGTAATTTGCGTAAGTTCCAACAACCCACAGGTAACTAGATTGCTCTTACATTAGTATTCCTGATCACTGACACAACCCGCATCGTTTACCTAAGTCAACAGCCCTGTTGGCCCAACCTGAGACGCATCGCAATATCCTAGACTGTCAAGAACATAAATATGTCCATATGTGTCACCTTATGTCAATGGCGTAAGGTTTAAAACTGCGTCAATATCTGTACTTAGTTGTATTTGCAAAACTATGTATACATGCGTTTACTTATGTCTAGGACATAAGGTCTAAAATCGTATATATATATTTAAGTCCTTGGCTGTACGTGTACATGGTTAGTAAGCAACTTGTGATAAGCATAATCAATGTGTATTGGTTGAGTTATCATTTCAATGTAAACAATATGATTGGTCACAACCTTGTGGTGTTCAGCTGTCCACAGTTACGGTGATACTTAGAGCACGTAGCTACTCTCTCTTTAACCGACTTCGAAAGGAGGGAGGTTCTCAATTCGACTGTATTTTTGTATCTACATATGATGTTACTCGACATCTTCCGAGAATCGTGAATCGATTTCCCAAATTTTTTTTTATCAAACGGGATAACTTCGAGATGGTCCCGTTGGCACCCAGTCGGGGTGTGATGATGGGATCTTGGTGAAATCGGTATAAACCGTTTTTTATTAATTTGGTTATTATTACGAATATGAAAGATAAATCATCATCATCATATCAGCCGAACGACGTGCACTGCAGCAGTGTTATTCACTAAGGAAACCGCCTTGCTGTCAGCGCTGTGTCAGTGCTGCGGCAGCGTCGAGCCAAAAAATGGTATTCACTAATATACTTTAAGCGACACTAGTGCTCGGCGACGAATGCGGCGTGAGCTGGAACTACATTGCGTCGAGAGTTTGACGTTTAATGTATGAACTTCGTATTCTCTAACGAAAAACAGCGACGAACTCGCCCATTGTGCTCGCTCACAGCCTCGATTCCTAATGTCAAATCAAATAGCTAGGATTTTAGACAAGGCTGTCTCGACATCGAGCTCGTTGACGAACGCAGCGTCGAATGTTGACACATTAATAAGAGAATAGCATAGCTGAACATAGGCCTCCCCCAAAAATTGCCACAATGACCGGTCCTGCGCCACCCGCATCCAGCGGACTCCTGCGACCTTCACCAGGTCATCGGTCCAAAGATAAATATCTATATTTAACTAATCTAGTTTATCTCAATCGATTTTCACAATATGCTATTCATTCAAGCGATCATCTATTTTGGTGGTGTCATATCTTATTGTTTTTATGAATATGCATTATTTCGTTAAAATATTTATTATTAAATAGGTATTGTATTATTATACCTGTCGTATTGTATTATACGTAGATATTGATGTTAGCATTAATCAGAATTGTATTAATTTCACCGATAGTGATACCCACTATCAGTATATGACGCCACTTCAGTAAAAAACTACGAATGCTGTTAGTATCTGATTTGTCAATGCATAATCACTACGATCTACATTTGAATGTGTAATACAGCGGCGAATTTAAAACTAGATTAGAACGTGGTACTTAAAACCGATAAAATGTGTAACGGTACTTTTATGGTTAGATAATTACCTAAGGCCAAACCACACCGGAAGCGCGCACACATGCGCGTTGTATCGTATGTAAATGTCCTACTAGACGGCAGACCGCTAGCGTGCCGTGCACGTGACGTGTCCAGCAAGCGGTGTGCCATCTACTATGACATTTACATACCGTCGTTGCGCATTCCAAAGCTGATATGTGTTGGATTTTTGACTCTGAAATTCTAACCTAGCCATGACACACAAAAGGTGTCAATTCAATTAATCAAAACCCCGCACATATCAGATTAGGTACGCGCAACGACGATACGCTACAACGCCCACGTCACGCACACGCGCACTTGCTGCACGCGCATCCGGTGTGGCTCGGCCTTTAACCTTACTTCGCCGCGTGGTGGTAGTAAGAATACGTTTATCACCCCTCCAACTCTTCCCATTGGTGTCATAAGAGTCTACTAAGGCGCTGAAGTTTTACTGTCCACACATTTGAAGATTGATGAATTGATGATGGCTCCGATCGCCAATCCGCTTGCCCAGCGTAGCGATTATGGGCGTCCATACGCATAGATAATAGGAGAGGCCTATGTCTAGGTGCCTATTTCTCAAAAGCTTGTAACCTGTAATACAAGCGGAAGTCCTTATCTAACATATGATGTCAAAAGGAGACTTCTACTTGTATTACAAGTTACAAGCTTTCGAGAAACGGGCCTCAGTAGTGGACTGATGAATTAGGCTGATGATCTGATGTGAAGTATATATTATAAGCTCGTGTTTCAATATCAAAAAGTTTATATTAGTTAGTTTTTGCGCCCCTGGCCTTGCCCGTGTTTTTGCTCCGAAAGTTTTTTATTGACAGCTTACAAGTCGTTATGCGTGGAGTGCTTCTTAAGTTTATTATATTGTTTGTTTGAGCTCTCCAACTTTTGTAGCTAATGGTTTTATTATACTTCAGTAATATTAAACATTGTTTTCTTTATGTCACTATTACCAATTACGTAGACTTTGTAGGCTATTACAAAAATGGTGATAAAAGGGAATAAAACATTAATATATTAATGATTTTGAATAACGTTTACTGTTGGACGTTGGAAGTTGCAGTTGGAAGGATTCATGTTTTATTATCTTGTATCATCATTTTTGTAACAATCTGTATGTACAGTGTACAAAAAATGTGGTTTAAGTACCACCTTTCGACTTTATTCAGTGGTAATGGTATCAAAGTCTAAGGGGCTGTTTCACAATCTCCAGTTAAAGCTATCTGTCAGATAAAAATAACACGCTCTCTTTATTCTTCCAGATGAAAGAAAGAGATAGTGTTATTTTTTATCTGACAGATAGCTTTAACTGGAGATTGTGAAACAGGCCGTAAATATGTTAGAGATATTCGTTGACTGTACTTACCTAATTATTTACCAGTATTTAGGTACTTAATCGGTCACTACCTTTTTATTTTAATCAGTCATTACTTAATCTACATGGGCGTGTTATGTTGCCAAGCAGGTGAGGTGATGGCAGGTGTAGGATTTATATGTTCAGGTAAATTGTAAATCAGTCTTCAACCGACCTTCATTTGTACATTTGCACCAAATCCGGGTCTGATGATGGGATCTAGGAGAAATCGGTTACTTCGGTTTTTAATTTGATTGTCCTTCAAAGTCAAGGAATTAATGCAACTAATATTATTAAATTTTGTGCACAATCGCACATAATAGACCAATTACTGCTAAGGCTAACAATAAGCGTCGCAAATAAAAATAATGCGAGTCAGAAGTTGGCACAATGTGGCTTTTGCGTTCCAAGCGCGAGTCGAATACAAATGGATCGTTATTGGTCCGGACCACTTCTGAACTAACAATACCTATTTACTGGCTTTTCTTCCCTTTTTTTATACAGAACATGCTGGTCATTTCTTTAGCAAATTGCAACCAATTATGTAGAAACAGTAATATTTTGTGTAACCACTTGACAGTTCCTGAGTAGAAGTTATTGTGGAAATCAATTGATATTATTAAATAGATTTAGTAATAATTGTGGTAGACTGAAAATATAATTTAACGTAGTTGTAAGTATGTTTGACATGTGTTATTATTGACATTAAAGAATTTGAATTGAATTGATGTCATAAATACCAACGTCCGAGTTGGGGTTCAAACCCACCACGTTTTCACCTTTAAATCGGCCACTGGCCCTGCCTCCGACCGAGAGATTTAAAAACTACTTGCCTATTTAAAAAATAATTTCTGTATTTTATACTTTATTTGAATAAATGACTGATGGATGATCCACGAAACATAACACATAACAATACTATATTTACGTAACATTTAATCCTTCACTATTAAACTATCCCGAACACACACACAATAATGTCAACAATACACCGTGTAACTGCAATTTATAAAATCTTTATTATGCAAAGTTTGCTATTGTTATAATAACTATAATCTATCTTTTTAAAAATCCATACAAAACACACTCCTGCTGATCTCTATCTATGTACCTATACATTCATTTTATATTTCGACTAAGTCTTTGAATTTGGACAAAAGTGTAAGGTAATCCTCAATATTTATATTTCTCTCTTAAGTGTCAACCCATTTCAGCTAACTGTCAAATAAACTGTGTCTCGGGAATACAAACGAAATAATACGTAGGATGTCTTTTCTTCGGACTGAATATTTGTGATGTTCTACTGATTAAGTTACCTTCAACTTTTTAATCAAAACCGGAACCTGGAATTGGGCCAACCAGCCTAGACTCTTTTATGTCTTTCTAAAAGACCTTCAGATAAATCTGAAAAGCATAATCATTAGATAAATTAGAACATTAAAATAAATCGAATACTGCCGACATAACCTCGTATGAGTACTGTTCTAATGTTAGTTTTAAGTTGCATGAATGTTAAATTTTGCTTATTGTTGAAATTGATTTTGTTTGTTTTTATCTAAGCCATGTATGTTGTGGGAATGAATAAAGATTTATCTATCTATCTATGACAACACAGGTGTTCTGTTCTGTTATATAAAAAAAAACAATTACGAAAAAGGAGTGCCATCGAGTGAGGCACGTATTAAACCATTACGGACAGTTGCTTCCGGTTTCTGAACTGTGTTTATTGTCTATGGAGCATCAATAAAACCATTCAAAGAGCCGAAAAGGAAGCGAGGTGCAAGGAATTCGAATTTGCGGCGACGCGACAGTGTGCGAATGCTAAAATTCTGCAACGGTTTTTTCATCTCATCGTCAAAAGTTTTTTTAAATTCCTTAATGTCAATTTTTTTTATTGAATGGTTCTGACCTATGTCGATTATTCATTATATTATCAATTTTATTATTCGTGTGGTGACGGCATTAAGAATATATTTGTCACCACCCCAACTCCTCCTGCGGATGTCGTAAGAGTCGACTAAGGGATTGAAGTGTCACTGACCATTATTTGATAAAAGATTGATGATGGGCAGCAGCGTAGTGGACACATTACTTCGAACACCAATCCGCCTGCCCTGCGTGGCGATTATGGGCATTTACCTTCTAATGCGTTTATACGCATAGTTAATAGGAGAGGCCTACGTCCAGCAGTGGACTATCACAGGCTGAAGATGATTATTATGCGTTAGTCAAAGCCGTCGTAAACATGCCGTTCGAGAAGAAAACATTTTTTTTTATTCTTAAGCGGCATACTTACATATTGTTGAAGTGACACAAAGTGTGTACCTACCTATAAATGTTGTTGAAGTGATGCTGATTTTATCGATAACCAACCTTTAGGAATATTTAATTGTTAAAATTGTAGTAGGTAGTAGTAGTCAATCACTTTATTGTACACAGAATATGTTACAAAAACAGTTACACAGAAATTTTGGTACAAAGGCGAACTTATCCCTATAAGGGATCTCTTGCAGCTAACCTTTGAGAGATTGAGTGGAGAACCGAAAGATTAGATAGACAAACCTACACAATGCACAATGAATATAAAGAATTAAAAAACACTAAATTAATAGATTATTAATTGTCAGTCAACGTACTAACCAATTCCAGTGTAAAATAGCAGCGGTTGTAAAACCAGTCGCACGACTCGCACGTGCGGTGGGCTCCTGGCTTGCGCAAGCGTTGATTCACTACAGTGTTGACATTCCTGCCTGAGAAACCCTTTTGTTCGAGGTATTGTCTGTGTAACTAGTGCGTACTATCTACCGCTGTATAGTATTTATCACTAGCTACGTATCGTAGAGCTACCATGCTGTACCTTTGAGTTGGCAAAATAACGGCTCGCACTTTACCAGACTTTGCAAGTATCAGTAACTTTAGGTTTTACTAGATACGTAAAGCAGGCCATCGCGCTCACTCTAATATGAAAGTGCGAGCGGGATATAACGCATTACGTATCGAGTAAAACCTAACGTATCCTTACTTTCCAACTCATGATACGGCTACTGATTAGTCTGATTACTGATATAGAAATTGGAGCTATCTCCACGTTTCATAAACGTTACTCGCGAACTCACGATACGGCTTCTGTTACGAATAATTGAAATTAATTAATTGATTTCACCAGTTAAACTGCAATTGACAAAGCGTGCCGCATTCGTTTACAAAAACGCCAATACTGTCACGTTTGTTGTATTGAAGACTGAATTATTTATTTTATTGTAGCAAATACGTCATAAGTATGTGAAAATTGTATCTGTCTATCACAATTTCTGGGATACAGTTCGGTGTCCGTATTGTATTAAGGTGCGTTCAAACTAAAAGAGCATTCGCTGTTCTAACCTCCCACTCTACGAAATTCGATCGGTACACAAAACGTGATTGGTTGATTTCGTAGAACGGGCGCTAGAACAGCGAATGCTCTTTTGGTTTAAACGCACCTTTAGGATCCCGTTTTGCTCCTTAGATATTTTATCCTACAATGTTTATTGGCGTAATATGTATACTTGTACCAAATTCTTTTCTGAGATTTCTGGTTCTAAATGGCCACTGAACTATGCTGCGGATAGACAGACGACATAGCAAAAATATAAGCGTTCCTTGTTTATTACGGAACCTTAAAAATCTTGATGTTTCAATGTAACTGTTTGTAGGTAACAAATGGTTACATCTTCTAGATTTGCAATGACCGTTAAGTTGAAAAATGCCATTTCTTTTTCGTACTACATAAATTTCGAAAAAAAACAAATTGACATTTAATTGCATACACACCCGTTTGTTAATTAAGAGAATCAATTATTCTTAGACTTTCACAATAAAAACTAATATCCGTCCCAGTTCTCCGCAATAATGTGATTCTACGGGCACGTGTTTAATTGTGACGGCCATCTTGCTAATTGCTGTAAAAATGGCGATTGCCGGTAAAAGTCCAATTATATTGAACCGTTTTAACTGATCACCTGCGCGGGCGCACCTTACAGGCAGATGAGGGTTTTTTGTTGTCCCCACAACTTTTTTGACTTGGTCTATATTTTTGTTTTCGTTATTCACATCATCGCTGTAGGTAATTTCTCAACCTCGTATATAAAGCAATCAATCAATTCATGGAAATGTCACCTTTATTTCACTCTAAATAAGGCTGTTTTATCCATCAAGTAAGTGTTGCAGATACGACGTTGCGTAAGTGTAGCGGCGATTTATAATCACATGCTCTCACAATCCTAAGCTAGTTACATAGTTGACCACAAATAAACAGTACGTATTAGGTTTAGCCAATAAACCCGGTGTTAACTGGTTAAACAACAGTATTGACTTTTCTAAACGGTTAACTTCGGTTTAGTGGCCTAACCCTGAATTATGCAAGAAGGATTCTGTAAGTGAAAAAGTGAATTATCAATACATTCCTCATATTTTGCATTAAGCTATTATTATTGTCGCTATACACTTACAAATCTGAAAAATGGTGGCGTAATGGAAAACATATAATTATAATTGCCTAAACCAGTCACGTATTGGCATTGTCAATGTAATTGTATTCAAATAGGTATTCGTGCTTACATCAAATTATACGTATTTAAACCTGAATCGAGACTTCACCGGGTAGGTACACATATATTTTGACCCGCGTTTCGAGCGTGACTTTACGCCCCGATTCTGCTAAAATGATGAGTGAAACTGGTGAAAGCTTATCAGTATAAATAACATTGTTATCTGTAGGAAAGACAAAGTTTATTACTCGTACAGCTTTGACCATTTCTATTGAAGCACTATTTTTTTATTGAGTTTTATTATCATTTAATTCATATTTATCTTGTATTCCCCATTTTGATAACACCTTGTATGTAAACATTATATTGGTTAATCAAGGACAGAGTCGATGTGCATAATGAGATCACGAGATCAAAAGTTATCATTATCAATTCAATTATCTACGAGTACAATAAAAAATATTCAATTATGCCTTTAACCTCCGGTGTTGGTAAGCTCGGTGTTTTTTTCTTTGGTAGGTATATGACGTCTAATATTTATAGGTAATTAGGATTATTAATATTATTTACCACCTGTATTCTTACTTTAAACATTTTCTCATTATAATGACAGTTTATATAATGATAGTTTGGTATATTTTCCCAGTTCTACTACTGGGCAAAGATCTCCCCTCTTTTTCTCCACATGGGTAAACTATTTAACTTTCAAAATTAATTTGAGAACTAGGACCTACTTTAACGGAGTATGTAACAATAAAAAATTTTTTGTTAGCATATTTTTGTGTCCCACCGCTGGGCAAAGCCCTTCCGTCTTTTTCCCTACTGGAGTTAACACTATTACTTTACTTCCCCTTTGAATTGAGGATGAAATAATTATGCAATTTGTTGCAAAATAGCTATTCGTACAATAAAACTGTATGAACCGATAAAAAGTAAACTGCATAATCTCACTCACAGCTATTTATCAGCACGAGTGAGTGACCTATAGAAGTCTGTATAATCTCCAAGAATGATATTTTCTTTCGCTTGTGTCGCCCGCAGATCGCGAACCCTGTAAAGTGTTCGAAACGTCGGAATGAAGTTAAAGTTAATTTATATAAGGTCCTAATTTATTGGTTGCAGATATTTTAACACATGATACTTTACATTAAAATAATTAACTTTAAATATAAATTAAGAAATCTTTTCATGTAACTTTTTTGATTTCATTTTCCTAGCACTAAAATTAATTATAATTTCGTCTAAAAAAAATCATCATGTGTATTATCACATGTCACAATCACACTGTCTGTCATGTCATCAAACGACACAATCCAACGGAAAATAATATGACATTGACAATCAAGTATTTAATTTATCGAAGTGAAGTGGCCAGTTCCAGTTAAGTAGTACGTAAAAGAAGTACGAGAATCTGTTCAAAGAGTTTTCATATTATAATCACATAAACAGGGTGTCTTTACGTAGCAAATTTGTTTTTCCGTTTTCTTCAAAAAAATATGGTAAAAGCTATAATGTTTCACGGTTTAATATACTCCAGAGACCGAGTACTATCAGCTGTAAAAATATCTGCATCTAATAAATTAGGACCTTATATAGAGTTTATCCGTTTTCATATTTTTACTTCAAGAATGCTTTTGATATGAAAACGAAAAGTGTATAAATATTTATGGCTACTGGAGCTAACATAGACATAGATAGAAGTAAAAACCTCCGTAACTAAGCCTTAGAATGACGCGTCCCTAATCGACGTTGTATAATCAGACTTTGGTCACGCTCTTACGCCGATGCTACATTGACAGTTTCCATTACCGCGGTAGTGTAAAAACGATTGGATTTTATTATGTTTGTAACAGTTTTCAGAGAATACAAAAACTTATTTAGGTCAATTACTTGGATTCTTTTATTGAGATGCCATGAATGTTTATACAGGTTCACAATATTTTATGTAATAATAATAAAGGGATTTTCTTGGCAGTTTTTACAATGTCTTATAGATTTTAAAGTGACATAATAGCCATCCGTTATTACAGCGACAATTGTTTTCTTGATGGTATAGTTGAATAGATAAGTTTCCAATTTGCTTAGGCACTGCTCGTAACTTGTAAATGCAATCATTTTTCATCGCTATACACTGGATTTTTAGTTGAATATCACAAATTGAACCTAAAGTAAACGAAAGGCTTATTTGAAGTTTCTATTTCAATTATTACCTTACATGACTTACCGTTAGATACCGGAATTGATATAAAAATAATAGAGCGCCTATGCTAAGATTTCTTGTATAATGAATATAATTAAGCGCATTCGGCGCAATTATGTACCTCGAATCGAACGGTACTCAATTGCCATTTATGCGGATGAATTGATGGATAATACGCACTCGTACTTACTTTCGACATTTACCATACTACTAAAAAAGTCTAAGAACAATAGGACTATATTGATTACGTGCAACAGATAGCGCTAAGTATTTACATTGCCTATCTAGTCTCACCTACTTTTTACAGAAACCGTTTGTCAAGACAATAGCGTTGCACTAAGTTCCCAATGTTTCCCATAGCTTGTAGAAGAAATGTATTCGTCTTCGTATGTGCGTTTGTACACTATCTCATTGTATACTTTGCTTTCGTGTAATAGAAACTAGTTTTACATACACCATTTTATACGGCTAAAACAACCGTGAAGTTGTTAGCACTTCCTCATCCATCATAACAAATCTTTACACTATAACGGAGCGAATCTCTGAGTTCGACAATTATGCAAGTAGCCTAATGGTTGTGTAAGAGTTGCGTAACAGCGATGTTGCGCGTGAGTGGACGAGGGCATGCAAAATTGACCGCGTCCGCCGGACGAGCTGTCGGCAAAATTTCTTAGCAGACTACTTTGACTGACGCTAGTCATTTAAAGTTGTGCTAGTCATCTGCTCGGCAAGTAAAGGCACGGGTGATATAT
Organism: Thaumatotibia leucotreta; assembly: GCA_025490895.1. Classification (NCBI taxonomy): domain Eukaryota; kingdom Metazoa; phylum Arthropoda; class Insecta; order Lepidoptera; family Tortricidae; genus Thaumatotibia; species Thaumatotibia leucotreta. The sequence goes on from JALPQI010003227.1 coordinate 28,783, forward strand.
GTGCGTCCCTTGCTGCTAAACGCCTACACTTTCCGCATAAACAAACAAAATTTAAGTGCAGTTGTAGGGAAGAAGCGTAGCCGGACACAGGAAGTAATGTAATTGGTATACGAGATTAGGAAAATCGATAGATTTGCATTTAATGGAGATTGAATCGTAGGTAGGTTTCCGTATTCGAATTCTCGTGAAAAGTTAGATGTTTTCCAAACGAGAGTGGGTCAAGGTGAGGAACAATGCAACTGTCAATGGTTAATGATAATATTATAATACATACATAAGGATAACTCGACGTATCAAACTATACCTTAGGGTTACCATTGCCACCGTTTGCCTACTACGTGTCTTTTAGTTCCTTCAGAATAGTTAGTTGAAAAAAAAAACAAAATATAGGTAGGTACAATAGGTACATGTAGAATTGTAGATTGAAATGGTCGAATAGAAATGAATCCACGCGGTCTTGTCACGTATGTTTACTTTATCATTATTTAGTTAACTAAATAGAGGTTGCGGAACACGAATACCTATTAACCTAAATTGATCCCTATTGTGTGACGGAGTCTTCATTCAAACGAGGACTTACTACACACGAGGAGAACTATAGTTTACAAACATACATTCATAAGTCATAACAGTTATTGACAAGTCAGGGACCCGCAATTAGTCTTCATATTAATCAATCCGTAACTAGGCCATTTTCATTACAGATAAAACAACTCTGGAAATAGAGACAAGGTTTCAAACGCTGGTTCTAACATCGTTGTTTCTTCTTTGCAGACAAAAATGTAGATATGAGTTAAGTTTGACCTACAGTTGGGACGATGTCAATCGACCAGGCATCCCCTCTCGTGCCGATCAAGCCCCAAGTGTCTCTGCAGAACAGTGCGCTGATTAAGAACAGCCATAACAGGAGCAGTTTCTGTGGAGCGATTCCATCGCCGACGAACGGCAATGGGACGTTCAAAACTTTCGCCGTGAACCGTAAAAGTTGGAGTGGGAATGTAACGCTTCCTCTCCAACAGTTCAGCCCTGACGCCCAAACTCCCCAACTTGGAACGTTCCGTTCCGGGACCGGGACCTTCCCGAGAAACAGGGAGCGTAACAACAACTCGAATGGAATATTAACACCTAACGGGAACTCGGTGCAGACGTTTAGAGGAAATGAAGTACGGAGGAGCGGATGCACTAATGGCCGGCGCTACGCGGAGATCGGAAACTGGAGTAAAAGGTTAGTACGGAAGCATTGTCCTGTCAATGGTTCATTTATCTCATGTTTTCCGTGATTTTCCCGTGTTGTCCAAAGATTTGCAAACGTAACGAAACTTATTGCATTTGCCATTAAGGCTTTGTTTTTATTTAACCTACATCATGATATTGTCATGGTCGGTAGTAAGGAAAATATGATCAATTTTACTTACCATGTAACATGTTTGGCAGTATCAATTTTTTTACTCGAAAGTAATAAAATCTTTGTACTACAACTAGCGAGTGAAATACGTCTTATTAGATTAAAACAAATAGCGTCCCCCAGGTAAATAAAGTAGCTAAGCGTAGCTTGTTCCGCCAACTTTTACTAGGGCCTATTTATTTTCTCTCCGTTTTCATCCCGAGTAATTTTGTAACAAGTTTTTCCAATTTCACTCTCGTCCCTTTCATTTCCTCCCTCTTGGCGTGTCTCGGCTCCTTAATATTACTTTTATTAGCTGAAAACGTTTAACAAACATTGGTTTTGGAATCTAATATGGATTGAATTTTGTTTCAATAAAGGTTCAGTATACCCATCAATTTAGATCGAGAAAGCATATGATTGTTTTTACGTGGTTTATCATTGATTTCATTTGAAAGAGAAAACTGATTGAATCCATTGCGTTGCGTTCCATTTCACCTGCTACAATTTACGCAATGCAATCTAAGATGGCGAAAGACTTATTAGGATGTTTACCGCAAGTTTTATCTAATCGTAATCTTCATTATGTTTAATTCTGGGCGTGTGGGAAGTTTGGCCATAATTCTTGCTCACTCAATTTGGGGCAAAGTAAGTCGCTCGATAAGGCGTGCAATAATCTGGCCATACTAGGCTATTTTCTCACAGTAGACATTCGTTATCAGTAGTCTTAACCTAATCTGTTTAAATTTAATGGTCAAAGAGGCTTATATGTTTTTGATCTTTTGCAAACTACGCGAATTTTGTTAGTTAGTAGAAAATGACACACACAGTTTATTCAAATTCAAAATTCAAATTCATTTATTTTGCAAGAACATACAGGTGTTGAGGGTAAATGTCACAAGTTTGATGATCTAGTGATTTTTATTTTGTTTTTATGAGATGTTATTTTAATGCTTGTCCCAGGCTCCCAGATTTAGATAATTATCGTTATATCTCATATTGAAGTGCAAACATGTTCTCTATAAAAGTTTAGTTGTAAAAGTATATAATAAGTGTATAATTATGTTCCTGACATTGATCGCCTAAAACAATTTTTCTCGCATGAGTTCATCCTTATCGTACTTAAATTGATAGTTATTAAAATCTTTTTTATCTTAAGTCGGTACTCAATAAGATTAGAACGAGATCCTAATGCGATTCAGTTTAGGATAGGTCTTAAACTGAGTCGTATTAAGATCTCGCCATTCAGATCTTAATAATTGCGATGTGTCCGTTCCATAGAATAACTGTTAGGACAAGCCAAGCCTAACGTGGCTTATGATGGTCCCGTTTTATCTATTTATCGTGCTACTCGTCACTTTCGCACTTACATACTTGTTAGAACCTGACGGCAACAACGACAAACGATTAAACACGGTACCATCATAAGCCTAATTAATCGATTAAAGAGATCGTGGTAGCCCCCCTGGTCAGTAAAACTCCTCAAAACGAACCTACTGTACACTCAAAGCATTACACTGTGATTCCTGGCCAGTTTATTAGGGACGCAGTTTATCGCGACATGATGCTTCGTCACTAGCACTGATATTATCGCTCTGCTATTTAGCAGTATCCCTTTAACGTTGCTATTCGTTTATTTTGTTGACTTCGTTTGCTTCTTTATCTGTTATTTGGTTCTTCGTTAATCGAGTTTCTTTCGACCTTTTGCGTAAAGTAACGTCACGTTGTGCTTTTTTGTATTTCTTTCACTTAATTTATTTTAGGTAGTTATTAAAAACATCCATGTAAATTTTGCGCTAGCATGAACATAAATAGCATTACCTAGCCTTCTTTTAAATTAACTGTAAGAATGAGAAGTTAGGAAAAATTTGGTAAACGTTTGCTTGATATTCTGAAATAAATTTACACACAAACAGACAGACAAGCTGAAGAGTTTCGTCTTTTTGAAAATTGTACTGACCTTATAAATTATAGTCATAAATGTGAAACATTTAAAGGGGCTCATAAACGTCTAATTTTCCGCATAGCCGCGATTCTTTTCACCTGTATCTAACACAAAAAGTACAAAACAGCGGCATTGTCATTATAAATGTAAATTGCTTTAAGTCTTCTAATTGAAATTCACCGTACTCGCACATAATCTGGTCATTCAAGGCTGTTTCTCACCATTGTCTCGTGTTGGAGATGATTTGGCAACGCTTTGCATAAAAGGGAAATCTACTTTTTTATCACAAGTTCAGGGACCGCTTAGTTTTACATTTGGACAGATTGTATTGAACATTGGTGTTGAAATTTTAGTTCGGATTAGTTCTTGTTTAGAGGTATCTTTAAAATAATACTAATTTTGATTATTGGTCAAGTTATTGAATATACCTGATGCAAGCGCTAATATGCTACGGTGATGGAACTTCAAGGGGTGAAGAACTTGCAAACTGTATTTACTATGATGGATTATTAAATAATAATGCGAACAACGCCATACGAATATATAAACAATTTGGTCAATAGCTTACAAGTACCCAAGTACCTTGGTTGCGGCCTTTCCATTTAGGTGATTTAATTCTTTACTTTTTGATGATTGTCATAGACAAACCGCAATTGTGTTTTGTAATACTGACACAAATTGCCGTTAACATTAAGAGGTCAAGTATTTCGCAACTCGTGACTCATGACATGACTGATGGTCGAACCCAATAAAATCCGCATACGAAAACGAAGCAAACGACCCAATTCGTCTACCATCTGTGATATTTAGTCAGTCCCGTGGAAAGGACCAAACAAATATATACAGAACCCTATTCCTAGTATAAGGTCACATATACATATTTTTTCGAACTTTGCACCCATCTTTATATTTTAGTGTACCATGACCACAGTGGCGTAACTTTACCTTTTCATTTTCTTGTTGTGTTTTAAATATGTTTTGAATTTAGGGTTGGCGATCGAAAGACAAATAATCGATTATCGAAATAAATAAGTATGTCGAACAAATACTTCGATTAATCGGGGAGGATGCTTGTGGCGATACTTAGATTCTCTTCTAGCCAATTTGTTTATGATTCTCGTTAAATTTTTCTGTTTATAAGTAGACTGGGCATTGTAAACTATTTAATAACACGTTGTAGAAATACATACTTAGAAAATATTTCACGTTTCTCACAGAACAAGACACAAGAAGCATCATCATCACCCTCTTTCTTATTTTCGTTGAATCATTGCTTTGCATGAATAAAATATCTTATTAATAATATGATTCAATACAACTCCGTAAAGGCACTATAACAATATTATCTATATATTTAGGACTGATGCCTACTGTTCGAAATAGCCACCTTTCATCGATAAGGAAATTTGTCTGTAATTCTGGATTAAGAATTTATAAATGTAGGTATATTAAATTTAAAAACTCTCAGAAAGATTTCGAAGAATCTAAAAACTAAAATTAACATTCTACCATTGGAAATAATTTAGTAAAATTAACCACATGGTCGACGTATCACCAGAACAAGTCAAAATTGTTTCAAGAAAGATTGAACGTTCAATCATCTTGGAGAAAGCGGTTGTCAGGAACTCAGGAATTACTTGAAGACTCGGTTTATCGATTCGATAAAACACTGTTGCGATACCGGCATTATGTAAAACAAGTCTGTAATGCTCCGTAATCAATTGATAATTTTATGGTTCGATCGTCTGTAAATATGAGATTGGGACTGATTTGAATAGTTAGTGTATACAGGCCATACAGGGTGATTTTTCGATTATCTAGCAGGAGTAAAGAGAGTACTAAGGACGCTCACGCTGTGCAACTTTCACCATGGAAACAACTAAGAAATCGCGAAAAATAACCTCCTAATTATGAGTAGGTAATTAGGTATTACCCTGTTCACTGCTACATAACTCAAAAATCGCCTTGTTTAGACACCCATAACTACAGATATGTCGTATTTATAAAATGTGACATAAAATGGTTTCGATTTTCATTTGTCACGACCACCAAAGGTAACGTAAGTATTCGAAATCGCAATTATCTTATCAGGATGTCTACCAACTCCTAGATAAGCCTCCCCAACGGATCATTTCAATATATTGTCCAACATTGTCTAGTAATCTTGACTTAACCGGACATTTGAAAAAAATCACTGACAGTTTTTTTCGAAGCCGAATAAAGGATAGTACGAGTTATCAGGCGTACAATACGTCAAGTCCCTCACGCGTTTCTTAATATTTTGATAAGTGTTGAGAGGTTAACGTTCATAGGACTAACATACTGTCCTGTTTGAGAAGGTTAAGCGAATTGGCACATACGTAACACGTTGTCCTGTAACTGTAAAAACTCTGTTAAAAATAGCATAAGCGCCATAGAATTCAGGTCTCATTTCAAACAGGGAACATTTTCCGTCGCCATGTTTAATCGGACGTCGACAAAAGGCAGGCGGGGAAATAATTTTCTTCGGCATAGACTCCTGTCCACCTACACCTGTCTCACTATTGTGAAAGGTTTTGAAAGACCCTTTTCACGATTCCGCTGCTAAAAACTTTTAGCAAAACGAATAAGGACCGCTTGTACCAACCACATTTGACAGTTCTTCATTCATGAAACTTAAAATGCCTCTATAAAATTGTATCCCTTTCCTACTGAGAGTTTGACGGAGTCTTTTGAAACGTATAGATTCTATAGATACGTGAACATTTAGGATATTAGAATAATGTTTATTTAATTTGGTACTGTTGGCTGATATTCATTTGTTTACCTGGCGGTATACATGACAGCTCAGTCGGTAATGGTTTTAAATAATGATATTTGATGTTAAACAGCGTCGATTAAAGCCATTATTTTTTGTTTTTAAAAAAACGCTACGCAAATTGTTATAACCCAAAGTGTACATCTATTATATAGTTGTAAAGTGCTCGGAATATGTACTGGGCGTTTAAGTAGGTCTAAATATGGATTTGGTACAATGGATTGCACATTGGGCATACAGGCATTATAAAGGAAAAGGACAAATACTATATTTTATTCGGGGATGGTGAAAGAGGCGCCCTATCTGTATCAAATTGAACTGAATAGAATAATTACTAATTCGATAGAACCTATTTTATCCAAATCTGATTCCAATATCGGATGAAAAGTGCCGCATCTCGTTAAATCTGCAATCCAATCTAATACCAACACGTTAAATTTTCAGTAGTATTACCAAATGAATTGAACTTACTGTAGGACTAGGTCCGATTTGAGTAAGAATAATCAATATTATGTATTATTATTCTACTACCACAGATAATTCCATTTCAGGCTTATTTGGAAACCAAAAACCCAAAATGCTCGATTATAATATAATATTGCATTGGGTAAAGTGTGTTAAAAAAACTGTCAAGAAGCTGGGTTCGTTTAATACGAGTAGGTACTCAGAAAAACGACACTCATGTTTTGTATCATTCTACCAAAAGCAAAATGTAAATTTGACAAACGAATGATTTAGCAGAATTTAGCTGATAGCTAGTGGTTTGATAGACGTTTAATGAATTTTATGATTAACCCCCTTCCGCTCAAAATTTGCTTGTGTATTTCGAATGAATAGTGTAGGAATAAATAATATTTTGTTTGAGGAAAACTTTTAACGAGAGACTAAAACAATATTTACATTTGCGAAACGAAACATAATGGAAATGGATAAAAGGATAACCGTAATACAATACCGGTCCAAAGTAACTCGTCCCAATTTGCGACACAAAAGATCGGCACCTGACGGTAATGTTGACTCTGTAAATAACGCTGCAAATAACGAAATTCGCCATTTTATATTGAATATCCGGAAAGCTGTGGACTCATTGCGTATTCAGGATGCGTGGCGGGGCATAAATATCCCTGTCCTCCTCATTACAATAACTTGGGCCTGTTATGGACGTCCCAGGAGGCAAAAGCGGATGCCACGGTATTAACCCAAGATCTCCATCACCAACGTAACTTGGCCCAAAGATCCCTAAAACAAGATGTAGACCAAGAGCATGCTGATACTGGTTCTTACAGAACTCGTGATGTGATTGCAATTACTATGATCCCGCGGGATGTCAATCACTTAGATAATGGAATTCTAAATTCGCAATGTTAATTATTTACGTACAGGTGCGAACGTGTTTTAATTTCATAACTTTCGTCAGCTACTTCGTAATTTTTACGTTGTTATCTGTTCCGGGTAATGTTTACTCAATGATGTGTCCTTTGCGCTCACTATGAGCTGCCACTGTGAGTTTAACGCGGACTTACTTTCTAGAATATTTACATTGCTTCTTTATTACCTACAACACAAACCTTAATTTTTTAATTATGGAATTAAGTCCATTTCGTGGTATAATATTAAGTGCTGAATCTGTCTGTTTTGTCTTGTCCTGTTATGCTTGTTATATTTGCCACGAATAAATTATTTGTATTTGTATAATTGACCTTAAACAATTACCTTAATTGTGTATATACCGGTTCGCTCGTACCAATAAGTGAGTACGACCGGCATGGAAAGAAAGTAAGTCTGCGTTAATAACGCCGCGGCAGCTCATGGTATGGCTATAGAGGTCGTTCTGTGTAAGTAGCTACTACGACTTAAAGGTGCATGCAGAGTTGCAGACCAAAAGAGCATTCGCTGTTCTAACCCCCTACTCTACGAAATTCGATCGTTACACGAAACGTGATTCGTTGATTTCGCAGAGTGGGGGGATAGAACAGCGAATGCTCTTTTGGTCTGCATGCACCTTCACTATTCACTGGAATTTTGGATTGCGATGTTATTGTTTTAGCATTCTATAGTTTTAATGTTTTGCAGCGATTACGTTTGTTTCTGGGATTTCCGCTTCGTATACCGAAACTTATGTCAAATATGATTAGTATTTTTTTTTGGCTTTAGCTCTTCTCTAAAAGAAGATTTTGAAATAAAAAACATATTTTGAATATGCATAGCGAATAAAACCTGCTCACTTTCAATTGGAGACCTCTTTTGAAAAACCCATACGAAGAGAACTAACCGTAACGTCAACAAATAAAGTGCATCAGGATTCGATGTTACAAAGTCGATATCTATGCAGCTGGAAGCTCGCACGGTCTAGTGGACACGCCTGGTGGACGTGTGCCTGATACCAAGCGGCTCTGTGCTCTGTTAGCTGACTAGTCGAACAATTGGAATAACCAGTGTAATGGTGACCACGTATTCGTGTCACCTTCGTACGTCGTAAGTACCCCCTTATTCACGCTGCTACTAGGGTCCGTTCTTAAACATATTGAGTTGACGGAACAATCCCTGGTTCGCGTTTTATAAAGTTACATTTTACAATTTCGCTGATTGCCTCTCTACCGCACGCATATCTTGCCTAGAAGGAGAGGCAAACAGTGAAATTGTAAATTGTAACTTTATAAAACGCGACCCTGGAGTTGGCGAAACAGGGGGCAATTACACAAAAGATCCCAATGGGTCGAAATGTATCCGCTAGGGCCCCCTTATACATAATTGTCTCCTATCTTAACAAGTCGTTAAGTATTATTTGTCCCTTTCGCTCTTATAGACATATTGGTAAGACCGAAAGGAACGAACAATATTTAGCGGTTCGCTAACTTAGGAGACGTTTATGAATAAGGGGGTTAACTAACGATATAAGTGGTTTACCCTTGAATCGCCGACAAACATTTAATCGAATATTGTTTCAAAGACAACGATTCAAGTATTTTCATTTCATCGACAAGTCGTTCTGTCGAAGAATCGTTTCCAATAAATTTAAATCAAGGACTTTTAAATGGTATTTGAGTTATTTTGTGTATAGCTTATATCGAGGTTTTTTGTTACGGGATTTTTTATTTCAATTTGTTTTAAATTTAGTAATATTTATTCCGCGTAATATTATTTCAATTTGTAATATTTCGTTTCTGGGTTGCAATAAAAAAAAATAACCTCGAAGACTAAGGCGGGAGCAAAGCTCCCGCCTTAGTCTTCTAACCTAACCTATCCGAGTCGGATCTGCCCCGGAAGGTTTTGTTCGCTCGCTTCGCTCGTTCACTCGGCCATTTTTTTTCAAAATATTTATTTTCAAAACTACAATTATGAACATGGAGGCTGAATCTTCCAACCCAGCCGAAAAATTTATAAATGTACGACATGTATTACTACAAATGTATTGTATTACTACAAATGTATTGTAGTAATACGTCGAATAAATGAATTTCAATGTTTAGTAGTTGAGACAATTAAAATAATTTGAAACAAATCACTGACCAAGTGATATTCGTTGAATAGTTTTTCAGTGCAGTAAAAGTTTTTTAATTGAACAGTATGTGTAACAAAAAAATTCCAAACGAAATTCCTAGTACTGAAGTTTCGATGAATCGTTGTCGATGAAATGAAATTCGATTAAACGTTTGTCGGTAAAATGAATGGACACCGATATAAGTTCTTAACTTTTTGCCCACCTCCACCGCGAGCGTTCACGTTTCACGTTTATCCTTAGGGCTGGTGGCACTAACAGTCGTGAACTGCTTCTAACTCCTTTGCCAGCAATGAACTTGAAATAGAGCTATTAATGAGTGCTCTCCGCTTGCGATGGGAGGTAGACAATACACACAGATACGAAACAGGCCCTTAGTGTAAAATAGTTACAAGTATCCATGTCGCTATTATGCACCACCTTTTTTAACTTTGGTATTCCCGTTCATCCTCCTGGCATCGTATTTTTCAGTCTTGAATGTCTTTGCCCAATATCCCTTTGTCACTCTTATGATTTTTCTCAGTGTGCGTCTGTCTGGCATTTTTAGGGGGTGAAGGAGAGTCAGTGATGTGCATCTGATAGCATCTACGCGCAACGCTGTGTTATCTTGAACCTTGGTAACTGCCCTCAAAAAGGTTATCAGAGTTTGCTAGTTATAACAAATCAGCAAGGTATAATCACGCGAGGCGATGGTGACGGCAGTAAGAACATGTTGTCACCATCCGAACTTTTCCCGTGAGTGTCGTAAGAGTGTGGACTCTTGATTTGGATTGAAATGTCATTGACTACTTACTCTCTTGTTGAAAATTTGAACATCATAATGGACACATTAGGTACTGCGAGCGCCAACCCGCTTGCCCAGCGTGGTAATTATGAGTATTACTTCCTGATATGTTCACACGTATGAGTAATAGGAGAGGCCTATGTCCAGCAGTCGACTGTAATAGGCTGATAATGTGAAAAAATTGCATAATCGGTTCCCTGTAAATCCTGACTCTGTGCACGCTCGTAACAATGGCGCTTGTGCTCTGCACTTGTTTGTTATGGTAATTGGGCTGATTTGCACAATAAAACAAGTGAAATGCCCCTAACAAGCACAAGTACCGATGCGTCGTGATAATTTGCCATAATTGTTCGGACGGCGGTCGCTAACTGCTTGCGTGTTTGAAAGGTTTTATGATTGTAAACTCCTGGTACCGCATTGGAACTTCATAATTTGTTTCACTTTTGATCCGAGACCGGAACCGTTATTTTCTCCATACAAAAAGAACGGTTCTTTTTTCGTTATTTTTCGTTCCTCGGTATATAAATTCTAAGTTAATGGAGTAATTTAAAAATATGTTATTGTAAATTACATAAAATATTGAGTAGTAAAGAATATAAAACATTTAAAAATATTGGGCTATTTCGAGGTTTTTGTAAAATAACGTTTCCGGTCCCTACTTTTGATATCATTGCAAGTATTGCAACTCGTATTACTTGTACCAATATACGCAATGCATCTAGGTGTTCTGCTGATGATCCCCAAGGCCAAAATGAAGTCCATTGGCCATTTCTAATGATTTTTGGTTATTTACATGTAAGACAAAACCTTTTGCTGACATCAAAAATTATAAACTCGAAGCACCGTTATTCTATCACACCCTAATGAGACGAAGCGGGAGTAACAGAGATAATTGTTACAAATTTCGCTGTAGGCTCTCTGATTCAATAAACAACCTGTGTTTTCTCCTTTTATTCAGCATGTTTTTTATTTATACGTCATTATAATATATATATATACGTATTCTTACCTAACTATTCATACTTAATTATTATAAATGCGAAAGTAGTCTGTCTGTCCGTTAAAACTGATGGACCAATTTTGTTGAAGTATAAACATACCTTGACACCCGAGAACATAAGAACATGGGATATTTTTTATTGCGAAAATTAGCTAACGGCTATCGGCATTAGCTAGTTCCTAAAAATATCTATGCAGCTCACTGTTTCATTGATACGTCTATGATTCAGCCTTGCAATCAAAGTGACCTAAATCCCGCTTGAATTCTTGGTATTGATACTGGCACGACGATAAACGAATAGTTTCCTGAAAAAGTAACATACAAACAGGAGTTAAACAGTTCAACAGCCCCATTAAGGGGTATATTCATCATTTCATACATAATAATAACTGTACGAGGTGCCTATGAGGACAGAAAAAAACAACAGTTAACAGTATTAACAGTGTTAACAGTATATTCCTGAGGCTAGAAGAGTGTGAAAATTGTTATATAAGTTTTCGTGAAATCTGCATAAATTTTTTTTGGTATTTTGAATGCGTAGTGAGGCATTAACAATTATTTTATTAATAAAACTATCGCATTTAATATAACAAAAACATTTTTTTTACATAATATATGCTAGATAGTTAAAGATTTTTTGTCCATTTGATGTTTGTCAATTAAGTGTGACAAAACTAAGATAGCACAAAATCAAAATCGTTTCCTAAAACGCGTTTATCATTGCGTAACTTCATACGACATTTTCTACTTCAAATTTGGTCAGCAATCCGCTGTTCAAATTTTTCCCTTACCTCATGGGAACATTGTATTTTGACTCATATGCACTCAGTAGGTCTTCGGTAGTTTATTTGCTTCATTCCTCACTTCATTGATGATTGTTAATTGAATGACGCAACGAATGGCACCAGTTTGCTGTCAAGCGAACCGTTCATTCCGTTCATTCACCGTCCATGGCGCTGCTAATTGTAACAAACCGTTCCTTTAAATTGTCTCGATGGATGTCCCACTTAAATGCATGCGGTAACAGTTTTAATGAAATTATTTTGCTTTTGAAAAGTGAAACAGGATAGCTTTAATAAGCTCTCTTTTAATAATCGAGTCGTTGATATACTTTGATATCGGGTATAGATGAATTACCGAGACTCTGGAATTGCATTGTTAGTGATGTTACTAAAAGTAACAAACACTCTGCAGATGGACCTGATGTCTTGGTAATTAGGTTTATTATTTATTGTTATCTAGCTACTGTCTTTCCACAAGTAGGTGCAGTACCGGAGGTTGTACCTAATTAGGTACAACCTCCGGTACTGCACCTACTTGTGGAAAGACAGTAGCTAGATAACAATAAATAATAAACCTAACCTAAACCTAACCTAACCTAACCTAACGAACAATTAATTGTTCGTTTAAGATTTAGGAGTAAGATCTGTTAAAAAAACTGAGAACTGTCTCAAGCAAACTTACTGAATAAATTGATTTTAAACTTTCACGGTTATAACTCAAATTTTAACGACAAACTGGACTTAATATAGGGGTCCATAGGTGTAACGTCATAGTACATTACATCAGAGGCCGGGAAAATGAGGATTTCCGGCCAAGTTGGTATATAGGATAGGTAACTAGGCCGCGAATCCGTTTTCACGCCGAGGCATGTATAGTGCTTACAAAGAAATCTCAAACATAAGATATATGAAAAATAGACAATGTTGTCGAAATTAAAAAAAAAAGTTACTTTGCATGCCTAGGCCTGAAAAGAGTTATGAAATTCCATTTCCATCTCAGTGAGTTACTGCGCCCTAAAAGCGATATTCTAATAGTCTAGTAGCCTATTTAAATATTAGTCAATGAAGTCCCATAAGGATCAAATGACAAATTGCTCCATTCGTTCACCGACGCTCTTCATTCCAAATGTCAGAATTGTCTAGATAAATGTTCCACTTAAACGCATGCCGAAATACCTACCCACTTTTAACGAGCCCTTTTGTCAAATTGCTTTCGAAAAGCGAAACGTTTTACGTGAAAATTAACCGGCAAATGAAGAATGATTGTCCACTATTGTCTGACATTTTCATTTGAATGAGTAGAGTTATATCACTCCATTGTTTTCTTTACTATGTATTACCTACGTAAGTATGATAGCTAGTGTCTCTTAACAACTTATAGAATTAGATTTCGATATTTATTCTAATAATATAAAATTACACTATAAATTGTCTTAATCTAATCTACATGAATTTATATTATGAATATTATGATCGACAGTAAAGGTAATCAAATTAAATAACATGATGTAATAAAAATGAGAAAACAAACAAGATACAATTAAAAAACGTGTTTAAGAGGCTTAATAGTTATAATATAGTTCAATATATTGTATAGCTACTGTGAAAGCAATTTGTGAGAATATATATGATTCATGGAACAGTCTCGAACCTCAAGTTTCGTAATGAGGTTTCGTAATCAAGTTGTTCAGAGTTCGGGGGCACATTTGATGAGATCTTTCCTATATTGTATTATTTGTGAAAGATACATTCTCAGTACAGACTTGCCCGTTAAGTAAAGACTGAGTCAGACGGGTTTCTTACGCATTCGTAGGGATTCCGTCTGGCGTCTGATTTGTGTGGTGACTCATCAAGTCGTCATATTCTTTATGGTATGTATTGTATGTGAAAGGTGCATGTGACATTTGAGACGTAGGTGCGTCTTGAAATTGATACATTGGCCGGCAATGGTGTCGCTTTTCATAACATCTACAACATTTAAAATCTTGAAGCTATATTTCTATATTATTGTGATACAAGTATTTAGGTATCTGATATTTGATCTTTATGCATTTGTCGCATTATTTGGCAATGAATCCATTTAATAGTTTGACGTATTTTCTTCATTCTCGTATTTGTTGTTGTTGTATGTTTTTATTCCAGAATTTAGACATTTCTCATTTATATTGATTGAAACTTTCACGATTATCACTCATATTTTAACGACAAACTGGGCTTAATCGTGTAAATTTACGTTTAATAATATCCTGACGTTTCGGACGTTACACCCGGACAGGCAGGCAGCCAGGCAGACCTCCCTGCCTGCCTCAAATTTTAACAACAAACGGTACTGAATCGCGTTAACGTACAACCGTAACCTTACGCGTTAAGCAGGTTGTAACGTTATGCCCGAAACGTAAGGATAAATATCAATCGTAAATATAAATATAACTCATTCATTTATATCCCAGAAAGTCGAAACAGATTGAAACACGATAAGTAATTCGCTCCAGAATATTTACGATAATTATATTCCAGAAGGAAACAGACTGAAACACAATCCTATCAAAACTCAAACACGTCGAAACAATACCCACCACGCGGACCAGGCAGGCCAATTTAAAGATAAAGGCTTAGGCCTCGGGCCTTAATTAAGAGCCGATTTAAGCGGATTGACACTGCCCGATTAATACTGCGGACGATGTCCGTAATTCTGTATCAATAGACCGCAATGAGTTCGGTTTGAGTTGGGAGATAAATACAATGTCGATTCAACAAATTTTACTACGTATGTTTAAATCGATAAGTAAATGCATACCAACCTGAATTCTTATGTTTAGATTAACAGCACAGAGTATCAAAAACGATAGGACTCAAAGGAATCAATTGCGACTGTGAAACTAAGCAACATATTTCAAATTGTCATCGATTGTTTATATAAATCATTTCTGAAATAAAATGTGTCATACCATATGCAAGTAAGGGTTAGAAGTTTATTGTAATAGAAATATTTCCACCTATTCAAAATTAAAGTCGGTGGTTAATGTTAATTGGTCTTAAGCATGGAAGGCCGAGTGTAGGTAATAACTTATAAAAACGTCTCAATCACGTTTACGTTTTCATCGTTATTTGTATGAAATTGACGATGAAAATGTAAACGCGATCGAGACGTTTTTTATAAGTTATTACCTACACTCGCTCGGCCTTCTGGTCTCAAAAGAGACACGGCGATACTCGCCCAGCTATCAGCTATCACTGCCGCCAGTCTAGCCGTGTCTCTTTTTTTACACGGGAGTGCGTATCTTTTGTTCGTGTTTATAGCCCATAGTTCATAGCTTAGTAGCTCGCGATGAGACCAGTGCCTTAGTCTTCAAATGTTTTTTTGTTGTTGTCATTCCTTTGAGAGATGATCTGCTGAAGCGAGCAGGGCTATTTATTTTTCTGCACGCAAAGTAAATTCACTGGTATTCAAAATTAACGATAATGCTCATGTTAAATGTATACCTTAGCAAGTATCCACTAAAGTAACCCATACTTCATACGAAGGACTAGGGAGTCACCAAGGCAACAGCCGGGATATTCGCAGTTTCCGACGTCAAATTCGCAGTATTTATTGCAATTATCTCCGCTTTCCAGTCTACTGGGTAGTCTACATAGATCATAGGGCGTGGGGCTGGAACAACGAAAATTCAATCACCGGTGTTAATTAAAATAGTTGAAGAATTTTCGACGGAAATCTGCAGCGGATTTTGGCTGGGATATTGAAATACTTCGTTGAAAGTATAATATATAGATATTCAAAAGCGATGCTAGGCTAGGTCTACGATGGGATATTATTATACTATCACCAAATTGGAGTCCTGACATTCCTGACCCACCATAGGAGCTTGGCATAGTTACATTGAAAGTGAAATTGCAGCATCTGTGGTATAATTTGATATTCAATGTTACTATGCCAAGCTCCTATTGTGGGTCAGGATTCAATTTTGTCGAAGGTATATCGTCGCGTATAAAAGGTATACATGCGGAATCCTCCTGTGGGTGTAAGGTCGACTAAGGAATTGAAGTGTTACATGGTCAGGTTATTGATGATGGGCAGCAGCGTCATCGTAGTGGACACACTCCTACGAACACCATCCCGCTTGCCCAGCGTGGCGATTATACGCAATACATCCTCCAGACGCATATTAAATTTAATAGGAGAGGCCTACGTCCAGCTGTGAACTGAAATCGATTGATGTTGAAGATGAGCTACGAAATTGACACATCTCACGATAAACGATAAAAACAATCAATTAAGGCCACATGACAGCACGCTTGAAAATACTGTAACTTGTAAATAACTCTTTAAAAATAATACACATTTGCAGAAATAAGAACGATAAGATTACTGACCTATCTATTAAGGTAGTACTGCTGCATAAACACAATAAACACACCGATGTGTTATCTGTAAAGGATTAGAGAAGAATTAGGCAAATTAGTATAGATAATCAGTGGATATATTGCGAGAATGCTTGAGGTAAATTGGCGGAAAAGGAAGCTTAATAAGTATTGATGTGGCTCTGGCGCTCTGCCAGGGAGGAAACTGGTTACTGGAATATTCTTATTACTTACGAAGCCAACTGGTGTAGTCATGTGGGTAAGTGTCCTGGACTAAAATGTATGGGATTGAGTAGGTACTCTTGAGGGATTGAAGTGTCGCTGACGACCATTCTTTGATATAATATTGATAATGTGAGTAACCCGTTTGATAAATATTTAAATATGTTTGAGTCTCACGTTAGTTATAATTCTAAAATATTGATGATGGGGAGCAGTGTCATCATAGTGGATACATTACTGCCCAGCGTAGCGATTATGGTCACTTTCCCCCTAATGCGTCTATACGCGTAATGAAGAGGAGAGCCCTACGTCCAGCAGTGGACTGAGATAGGCTGATGATGTGAGTACTCATACCCACTGTGTTACGTTACGTTTACCCCAGGTGACTTATTTTTCTAGGTGTCCATTATTGGTATGACTTAAAACGGGATATTTACCATGTAAATTGAAATTATTGAGCACCCGATATTTCAGCAACTACTCTGTTCCGTTCTTTCGGAGCTAACATGTCCTTTTGCATTCATCATCATCATCATCAGCCTATGATAGTCCACTGCTGGACGTAGGCCTCTCCTATTAACTATGCGTATAGACGCATTAGGAGGTAAATGCCCGTAATCGCCACGCTGGGTAAGCGGATTGGCGATCGCAGTAATGTGTCCACTATGATGACGCTGCTGCCCATCATCAACCTTTAATTAAATATGGTCAGTGACACTTCAATCCATAGATATATGAAAGAGAGAGATTTGTAACGAAGCGAAATTGTAATGAGTCTCGGTGTCTCCGAGGTCGGGCCTTTGCCACGCGGTGATTGGCTAAAGCGCTACCATATGATGCGGCACTAGAGAGGAGGCTACGTCGATAAATTATTATCCATAGATAACTATTTGATAAGGCCGGAATATTAAGAAAAACATTAAAATCGATCTATCATTTAATAAGAAATAAATACAGATTATAAATATAGATGTCATATACCAAAGAAAAATGACCAAGATCACCTATGTCCGAGGTGGGGATCGAACCCACGTACTCAGCTTTCGCGGCTGATGCCTGTACCCCTCGGCCACTCGGTCTTAGCAACCACCGGTCAAATTTCTCGGGTATATGCAATCCCTTACAAGGCTAGGCGCCTTTGACCATTCTCTAAGGGCAAGCACTAACTACATGCCTGCACCTCCTATTAGAATACTTTACAGTTTTCTAGAATAGCTAGAGAGAGATGGTGCTGCCATCTATTGAACATATTGCGAAAACACAAATCAAATTATTTATTAACTAAATATTTTGATTTGTACTTTTAATTTTTCTCCAGTAGTCACACTACTTAATACTATATAAATTATAAATATTAGATGTCATATACCAAAGAAAAATGACCAAGATCACCTATGTCCGAGGTGGGGATCGAACCCACGTACTCAGCTTTCGCGGCTGATGCCTGTACCCCTCGGCCACTCGGTCTTAGCAACCACCGGTCAAATTTCTCGGGTATATGCAATCCCTTACAAGGCTAGGCGCCTTTGACCATTCTCTAAGGGCAAGCACTAACTACATGCCTGCACCTCCTATTAGAATACTTTACAGTTTTCTAGAATAGCTAGAGAGAGATGGTGCTGCCATCTATTGAACATATTGCGAAAACACAAATCAAATTATTTATTAACTAAATATTTTGATTTGTACTGTAAATAAATACAGATTAAAATATCGCATTGGACGATGTATCTAATCTTTATAAACATTAAGTTATCCGTCGCGCCCTTGTTAGCGCGAAAATACCGGCCGTCCTAGAGCCCAACGGTCTGGCCAGGGACGACGGCAAGAGGCCTGACGGAATGACGCTGGTGCCCTGGAGCATGGGCCGGCCGCTAGTTGGGGACGCCACCTGCGTTGACACTCTGGCGCCGTCTCATGTTTCGGTTACCGGCGTTGCTGCTGGCGCCGCGGCATCATTAGCCGAAAGTCTCAAGCGCCGCAAATATGCTGCTTTAGGAACCAGCTACATATTTGCGGCGTTTGGTGTGGAGACCTTGGGGCCATGGGGGCCAAGTGCACATGGACTTTTTAAAGATTTAGCGGCTCGCCTAAGAGAGACCTCAGGCGACCAGAGAGCTGGCCAGTACCTTGCACAGCGTTTAAGTATAGCTATACAACGGGGGAATGCGGCCAGCCTTCTGGGTACCTTGCCCACTGACGGCGATTTAGGCCAATTTTTTTATTTATAGGGAGTTAAGTCCTTATATTGTTTGTTTTCATTTTATGTCGTTTAATAATAAATTAGAAAACTTTTTTCTTACTTTCGTGTCGGATCTGGTTTGTAAATAATAAACTACAGAATGTCAATTATAAACATATATTTGAATATGAACAAAGCAATTTATTAACGACATTATCTTAATTGTGGCTGGGAATCATATGAACAAATAATTATTTAGACGGTTGTACCCTTAATAAATATAATGTTATCAGCCGTTTCCGCGATGGTCACATATTTAAATAAAACAGTTTCAACCTTTGACAACGGTTATTGTAAAAGGCTCAAAATAATATAATACGCGATATAATCTATATATATTGTTTTACCTTTATGAAGATAAGATATTGATACAAAGGTCAAAATATGAAAGAAAAATTGAATATAATCAAATACATCAACAATTTATCGACCCTGTTTGTCATCGGCACGGTCAGTCGTACCTCTAGTTCACGGCCTGCTCGCAGCGGCCGTACCAAGAAATGACACTACAGGACAGTTGTGAATATCGCTAGCAATTGGATACATTGCACGGTCACTTACCAAATTGCAACTTGCTTGCTATTCTAAGCCGTCAATGTAAAACGCACATACAATTTGTCACTGAATAGTTCAACCAATTGGTACGCCCAAGTAAAATCATTATGACATTTATGTCAGCGGTTTGTTGTTATATATTATTTGTAAAAATACGTGGTTTCGTCAACTAATAACTAAAAAAATCAATACTTTCATGTGGTACGTGACTCAACAGTCCTTGAAATGTTTATTTACACTCCTATTTTTACAAGAAATAACGGCACAATTCGGCATTTTGCGGATATGTCCGAGCTCATCCTGCAGTCGCGGGTAAGTTGCGACTGGCTCATAGGGCGCGCATCTGTCACACTATAAAGGCCTATCGGCCATAACGCTGCGACATGTTCCATGCCACCGTTAGCTATCTATACTGATCTGTGCTTCAATCCCTTAGTCGACTCTTACGACACCCGCAGGAGGAGTTGGGGTGGTGACAAATGTATTCTTTCTGCCGTCACCACACGGCCATTATTAAAAATTTGCATTATGACGTAGTATTACTTAAAACTGCTTTTAGCTACATATGTAAATAATTTCAATTTAATATTCAAACTGATTAATCCGCTGGAAACCCGTAACAACAATTTCATAATATTGATCACCGTTAAATCCGTTAAATTGAAAATGTTTTTGTTTTGCCACTGGAAATGGATTTTGCTTTTATTGGACCCGTTGTTTGTGTTCTGTCGCCTGCGGCCCTAATTTTGAGAGCCGATCAAATTACCCTCATACACCAATCAAAGGGGTAATTAATTTCCTAGCCGTTGTTTTATTTATTTGATAAATAATAAATTTATTTGCATTAAATATGGTATACAAAGGTCTTACGTAATATTTGGAACAGGCATATTTAACCATAGATGGCATGCAAAATATACTTACAACTTAAAACTAAATCTGCTGTCAAATATGGCTATAATTACAATTGATCCTGCTAACAATTTTAATAAATCAGATAATTGAAATAAAATCAACGTCATACTATGTCAATTGTTTTGTCCCATTGCCGTCATCATGTCGTAGGATCTAGAAAATAATGCAAACATGTGGCATGATTTTCTAGATCCCATATTATTAGTGTTAGTTTAACTAAGACGACTATGCTCCTTGATAAAATATCGATTAATTGTCATAAAAGTCTTTATTGAATCTATTTTAAATAAACTCTTAGGCTTTAAATAAATACGAATTTTTTGCTCTAGGTTCCTAGGTACTTGAAAAATACCTCATATTGTGATCTGATTTTGGAATATATAATTATAATAATAATTATTAAAAATTACATTAAATATGAACATTGTAAGTGTAACTCTAACTACCTCCTCTAAAGTATGCATTGTATCGGTTTGATTACAGTAAACCTTCGAAAAAATACCAATACCTTTACGATAAACATACCAATAACTATCAATCAAGTAGTAACTAATATTATGAACGGATGACTCAAAAACGGTTTTCAGTCCTCATTAGTTGGGGTAAAAAGGCTTTTGGCTCTAGGCAATTTGTTAAAAGAATAACAGAAGATGCCAGTAAAGGAAATTTGTTTTTCGTTTCCCGATGAGACGTAAATAACCGATCATATGACGGTTATTATTAGGATTTGTCCCAAATATAATTTTATTTTACCATTTGGAAGGATAATGTTTGGAACGCTTACCGCTTCAATTCAACGTCATTGATTTAAATACAAACTGTTCATTATAACTATACTTACATTGTTTTATGCAGCCGTCACCAATATTATTATTTATGAGGTAAACAGTGGAAAGTCTAGCATAATATGAATATATACAGGGTGTTACACGAGCCACTGAAAACCTTGAACGGGTAATTTAGTGGGCTATACTGAACAACTTTTGCTATGGGGTCAATCGCGAAATCTAAAAGAATTTTTCTTTTTCATACATTTTGACCGATCGATCACGACATTTTGTATGAAAGAGCCAACATTTTTTTTTGAGATTTCTGGGTTAGCTCCATAGTAAAAGTTGTTCAGTATAACCTACCAATTCACTCCGTTCAAGATTCTCAGTGGCTCGTGTAACACGTTGTATATGTACAATTTCTTCAGGAAGACCTTCACATAGCAACTTAGGTACTTCTAAAACCTATGCGTCTCTGACATGGATACAAAAGACAGTGGTTACTATGTTTTTGTTGTTTTTTGTGTTTATTGTTGTTTATATAGCCTATATCCCCCTTATTCATAAACGTCTCCAAACTTAGCAAGCCGCTAAGCATTGTTTATCCCTTTTGGTCTTATAGACATATCGATAGGACCGACAGGGACAAACAATACTTAATGGCTTGTTAAGTTAGGAGACGTTTAAGAATAAGGGGGTATGTTTATAAACATAAGAGTGAGACACGAAGAGCCAATAGAGTAGACGGTTTTATCTGATAGAAGGTCTTTCTCAAATTGAGTTAAATAAACTTGTAAAATAAAAAATATAGTAGATTGTACAATGTACAGCAAGTGCATAAAGTTTTTTGGACCCACATTTTCATGGACCCATTTTTAACCGAGGCAAATTTTTGGTCTGTGCGAAGCGAAGACCAAAATAGTAGACGAGGGTAAAAATGGACATTTATGCCCATGTTGTACACTCTGCTTTTCACTTCGTTTGCGAGGAAAGTAAAACAAACACATATTTACTGCAATTTAAACAACAGAGTTATCATAAAGCGAAAGAAGAAAAACATAAAACCAATACCCGCCAACTCATTTTTTTATGTTTTTTTTTAATTTTCAACCTGTGATCAGAGTTTCAGTTGCTCGGTTTTCTGCCAAGTCAAACATTTCGGAGTAATTTTGAACGATAATCGATATCTATTCAATGTGATTTACATAATGACAGAAAATAAATAATTCTAATATTGTACTTAATATAAATAAAATAATATAACCAGTATTGTTAGCTACACTATTTTATTGCTCAATAAAATTGTGCAATGTTTTAACTGTTTGGCTGTTGGGACCGATTACCTTAGCCTTAGAAAAAAAAATACTTTTATGCTCTAGACCATAAAATGCGATTTTATGTCGTCTACGCACACCATAAAGGTGCACTTTTTGAGCATGAGAAGTGAAAAAAATATTTTCGTGACATTGCTTGCATCAGAGTTGGGCAAAAAGTAATATAATATTCCTATTATAATATTATATTAATATTAGTAATATAATATTATATTACTTTTTGCCCAACTCTGGCTTGCATGCGTCACGAGAGTTATACCTACAAAAGTGAAATATCAAGGATAGGAATGTTAGAACGTTATTTATTATTTAGTCATAAATCTTATTTTTTCTCGTGAGTGTGATAAAAAAATGTACGTAGGTACCTATCACGGTACGTACGAGAATCATGAACTCTATTCAGACGCAGACTCGAAGATTCAGACGCAGACTCGAATATTCAGATGCAGATTCGAAAGCAGACTTCCTCAAAGTCAAAACAGACTCAATCCTTCCAGAGTCCGTAGTCCGTACCTTTCAAGATGCACAATGTACTATTATTAAAAATCCAAAAACTTAAAAAAAAAAGAAAATAAAAACGCATAAGTACCTATTTGTTTTCTGTATAGACGTAATAGTATTGCGCCGAGTCGAGAGTAAAAGCAATACAAGTACACATTACGGAATATCGGGGCGATCCAATAAAACGCCTCCGATGTGAAGTCTCGGCATTGTCAATTCAACCCAAGTGCAGACGACCGTAAGTCTGTTTTCTGGGAAATTGGTTTAGATTCTGTCGGTATCAGGTTACTGGCTACCGTAGCTTTTCGACCGATCACTTAATAAAAGTGTTTTTACTGTTATGTCGTTTTAAATTGGGCTTTGTGTTTCACGGATTAAAGTTACTTGCTTGAGTAAATTATTGAATCCGGTACGAGGTTTTCATTGATAACAGTTTTTCATTTATTTTAGCTTTTCACTGTGTAATTGATGTCATATTGATCTGATACCATTGTTTTTGTTGAAGATTAAAAAGACAAGGGATATTTTCATCTCATTGGCAATTTTAATTAAATACGATTTTAATAACTTGAATAGACGTAAATGATTTATACTAATAATGTAAACGAGCATGTCAGGTAAAAACCTTATATATTTAGGTATTGCTTATTTACTGCCTAGTATTACAAAACGCCTTAATTTATCGATACCTCACCCTCACACGTATTGAATATTAATTCAAAGCAGCCTCGTTATTGACTATTCTCAAATTACACCATAAACACAAGTAAATATGACGTATCAGTATAATGTTTCCAATAGTCGATTACCGCTAGGGTTGCGGCCGGCTCATGTGTCCGTGGCTCTGATTGACGGATATATTCCCTGGACAACCCTAACAGCCCGCCCGCCCTCTTATTACGCGGAATTTAATAAACATAGTCCGCTGTCACGGTACATTTATCATAGCCAGTACATTCAACAAATTTTAATATACAATTGAGGATCAAACCGGAAGTTACAAATGACTGCCAAAATGTACACCCTGAAACGTGCATTTGATGTCGACTGTGTCTGTGTACACATTTTCCTCCTTATTCATAAATGTCCCTTAACTTAGCCAGTCGCTATGTATCTTTTTTCCCTTTCGGTTAAATCAATATGTCTATAAGACTGAAAGTGACAAACAAGACTTAGAGGCTTGTTAACTTAGGAGATGTTTATGAATAAAGGGGTATTTCACATGACATGATCATCGCAGAAATCGCAATTTATTGGCTACCAGCCTTTGGGTGATCGCTAAAATTCAGTTTGTAGATGAATCTATAAAACACGGTTTTTAATGTATGTACCCAATTTTCATTAAATATACATATACCAATATTTAACAAATACTTGTCAATGTCAACAATCTGATGTGTCCCTTGGATAAACGTAGTACCAGGGATCGGAACCGGTTTTTTAGAATAACCACAAAATAGCTAAATATTTTAAAATGTTTTACACTTTTTATGTAGTTTTCGTTAAGACCGTTGGGGCGGGAAGGTTGTTGAGTGGCGGCCACGTACCGGAAGGCGTAGCGTGGGTAGGCCCCCCACAAGGTGGACCGATGACCTGGTGAAAGTCGCAGGAGTCCGCTGGATGCGGGTGGCGCAGGACCGGTCATTGTGGCAATCTTTGGGGGAGGCCTATTCAGCAGTAGACGTCTTTCGGCTGATATGATGATGATGTAGTTTTCAACATTTTACGTAATTATTAACATCGTATTTTTGAATTACTCCAATAACAAAAAAAATATATACCGAAGAACGAAAAAGAACAGAATTCCAACCGTTCTTTTGTATGGAGAAAAAACTGTTATCCAATCCCTGCGTAGTACATTGAAAAATGTTACGGACAGTCAAACTACTGACTACATAAAATTATAATTATGCTGCAATAGAGTGCATGCAATGTTACTAAATTGTTTGCATTGCGTCTAGTAGGCTCAGATTAAATTCCTATTTGCATATATATATAACTGTGTATTTAATACTATGTGACCACATCTCACTCTCTAAACATCTCTGGAAATAAAAATGAGGACAATATGTAGACATAATAACACAACGTAAAATTAAACGCACAATATAGTCGTCAGCCTGCATAGCCTAGTTGGTAGTGACCCTGCCTACGAAGCTGGAGGTTCCGGTTTCGAATCCCGGCGAGGGCATTATTTGTGTATTTCTTTATCACAAATATTTGTTCCTTGGTCATGGCTGTCTATGTATTTAAGTATATATATCTATCTATCTATCGTCGCCTGGTACCCACATCACAAGCAGCCTTAATTGAGCTTACCGTGGGACTAGGTCGATTTGCGTAAGATGTCCCAAGATATTTATTTATTTAATATAGGTTTCAAAGTAATACTGATATCTGCACCTCAAACAGAAGTAGGTCCCACCAGTGCAGCCCACTTTATCCGTAGCCATCTTTAGGCTAAAACCTTTTACATTGATAAAGCCTACTCTCAGAATGGAGTGGAAAGTTGATTCGGTTTGGTGTATTATGTATTATTCTCTGTTTCCATTGTTAACAAGTATGCGGATGTTGTCTGTTTGCTGATACAGTGTGAGAAAATAAAAGTTTTCTTTTTTTATTAATCGCGCCGACAACGTGGTAGAAAAAATGATTAAAGAATATGTTTTCGGGTACCTCATAGAAGATTACTTACAGCAAATTAAATTTACGTGTAGGGACACGTAAATTTAATTTGCTGTAAGTAATCTTATAGCGTGGAGAATCGTTGATTGGGTCTTTTAAAAATAATAAGGGTTCCAAACGAAACTTTTTTTTATACTCAAATATTCACAGATCCAGACCGCTCCAGAAGAAAAAACGTGGGTCTAAAAAATAAGATTAAAATCATGAATATTTAGTTTATTTGGAATAACTCCGGAACACTGAGCGTTGCCCGACATGCTCTTGGCCGGTATTTTGCAGGCACAGGGGGGGCCCTGACACTGGACTTAGGTACGGTAGGTGCTGTTTTAAGCATAAAATGCTATCCTATCATAGGTCAATGCCCCCCTGAACTACTGAATGTAGGAAGTTCTGGGTGCTTTGACAAGTTGCCAATCGGTAACGCTTAATCGTCAATCGTAAACGAAAGGCAGCTAGCTGTCTTTGTCGCACTTATATGGGATCATCCATTAATTACGTCACACCTCAAGGGGGAGGGAGGGGGTCCACAAAATGTCACATATCGTGACGGGGGGGGGGGAGGGAGGATTCTATGTTTGTGACGTCACAATCCTCACATACATGAATACATGAACATAAAAGAATAGAAAATCCAAAATACTTGGTCGGAGGAAGAATAAGTAAATTTTCTCGTACGTTCATTTTACGAATAATTTTAAGCAATCCTAATAAAAAGTTACTTAAAAAGTGATGTTGTAATTTTTACCTTAAACTAAAAATCTACATGTGACGTCACACTAAGGGGGGAGGGTGTAGTTAATTGTGACGAAGTGTGACAAGGGGGGAGGGAGGGGTCAAAAAATCATAAAATTGGTGTGACGTAATTAATGGATGATCCCTATGTAAGAGTGACAGAGAGGGAAAACTACGATACGCTACCAAGCGCTAGCGATTGGCAACTTGGCTAAGCTTCCTGGAACCGCGCCTGATATTTTGTCATATGATTCGCAATGACGCACGTCATATATGACGTATGACGTACGCTAGTGAAAACGAGCTTTTACCTTCTCCGTCCCCCGAGCATTACCAAATGCGCTCCGCAGAGGAATCCAATATCTGTTCACAATAATGAAATTGCAGTATGAATGCTGCCGTGATTTTGATTATTGAATCACGGTTCATATTTTGCAAATTGATATTGCCGGTTTTCTCTTCGATGCGGTTATTCTGTTTATTTTACCGTTGCCGCAAATGCAAAGAGGATTGGATCATCAACGGTTTTTTAATTTAGTTGGTGATGTTATGTGCGGTCGACCCATTGGAAGTTATTAGTTAGTCCGATTGTACGAGACTCGTACTACGAGTAAGAAATCTCAACTTTTCGTCATATTGACATGGTTCTTTAGTGGCTTAGGATTGCAATTTAGTGTGTATGATGTGTATATATACATATATATACTTATATATTAATATAACCCTTCATTAGCTCGCCCATGGACCAGTAGCTGTTCCAGGCATTTGTGATTCGGCGTTCGATTTCTTTATCTTGCCTGTTGCTGAAAGAGACTAGCTGGCCCAAGTAGATATACTCGTCAACATAGTGTGTGACTTTCTTTAATACAATGATGGTGGCAAATGAGCATACGGCCTGTCTGATGGTAACCACCTGCCGTAGCCTGTGGACGCCTGCCACTTGCAAGGGATGCACGATCGCGTTGCCGACCCCTTAAAAACCTATAAACTATTTTGTTGGAAGAATCCGATACTGTAGTCCCTTGAGAAACGGTTAGGCCCTCTCTGTCACTCCAAAGAAGGCATCTATGGCGTAACAGAGACGGATGGTCGAAATGTAGTAGTTTCTATCTTTCATAACCTTTCATAATCGTGACATTGCCGGTTCTACAGTGTGTGGCCTTTAACACGGGAGAAAAATGAAATGAGTGACTACTTAGACTATCGGCAATAATCCTGTAAAGGTCCCGGTGTTTCAAAGTGGTTAAGTTCGGAGATATTGTCATTCAAAGTTATGGACCTTTAGTACTGGATCTTGGCATCACGATGTCGTAGCTTGTCAGTCGCAAGACATCTTGATAGTATACCAGGTTCGTAGTCATAACAATAATTTTGTTTTTATTTTTACACTAAGTAATTTGTTACGGTTTAAAAAAAATTGTACATTTTTCAATGATTCAAAAATGATAAGTTATTGATAACTTTTAATTCAATTAAATAAACCTATAATAATGAAAAATACATGAACAAAAAATTACAAAAAAAGGTTTTTTTTTAAGTACAATATGTGGAAATGATTGTTAATCAGCTTATTAATGCACCGTTTAAATTTTCGCCCCGGTTGTAGGCCACACACTGTATATTAACCATTTTTTTTTAATTTGTCTCCAACTGTCATATCACCAATACTTTCTCAAAATCGGTTTATGTACTTAGTCACGTCTCAACAGATTGGGGTCGAGTCAAGGATCGAACCCGGATCCCCGTGGGCGGAACCGTTGGTCGACACGTTTGCCGCCTACTGAACCCTAATTAGAGGCCATTGAGCACCAGTAGCCCTACCATGAGATACCGCTACGTTATTAACGCGCGTTTACTTTCTATCCCGCTCGTACTAGTGTGCGTAAGTATTAGCGCGAGCGAGCCGGATAGAAAGTAAACTCGCGTTAATAACGTAGCGGTTATGGTACGGCTATTTTTTTTGTTTTCGTGGGGAAATGCGTTACGCATACTACCCGGACGCGGGGGACGGACCCGGGTGGTTATATGGGACTCCCAGGGCTAATGAGGCCCTGGGCTACCCACTAAAACCCCACGGTCTGCCGCCAAGACGCTTTAGCACACTTCCGCGACAAAACGTTTGAATCCTCATGATATTTGAACCAGGAACCTTTCGTTTCATAGTCTATATTAACAGCCGCTAAGCCAGGTCGCCGCATGGTACGGCTATAGCGCAGAGATCGGATACCGGTTTTTTCTCCATACAAAAGAAAGGTTCGAATTCCGTTTTTTTTTTCGTTCTTTGGTTTATAATTTTTTTGTTTAAAAATATGTTGTTACATTTTAAAATATTGAGCTATTACGAGGTTTTTCTATAAAACCGGTTCCGATCCCTGCTATAGCATAACATCTGTCAGCATATGGTACCGTTTGGATTTCAAGTTTGCCGCGTATTTAACTTTGTATCCATCTCACTCGTACCAATGCCGTGCGAGCGTGATGGATTGAAAGTAAGTACCGAATCACGGTATTAATGTCATGGTAGAGCTACAGTGCGGTACGCTTACGAGTTGGCAACTTGTAACGTTTACGTTAGCGTAATGCCCGTTTTCCACTGCGAACGGAGTCATTAATGGGTTCGTTTAACTTTCACTGCTGCTGTCACTCGCAGCCGCCAACTGAATACTAGTCCTTAGCGAGCGATGAACGTGAAACGGAGCCATTAATGAGTCCGCTCCGCTCTCAGTGGAAAGCAGGCATAATGCCCGCCTTCCACTGTGAGCGGAACGGACTCATTAATGGCTCCGTTTAACTTACACCGCGTGACTTGCAGCCGTCACGCGCGTTCGGTTTGGGCTTTACTTTCACGCTCGTTCACAATTTCTTATTTACCGCCCTTAATAGGTACACAATGTATTATTAATTTTTGGACGGTACCCTACTTAAGATTATGACACCGATGATTACGAATGGAAACTTGGTCTATGAATTATATATGTATACAACACGAATCTAGTTGTTTTTATATAGCGGTTTGTGTATAAAAGGTGCATGAAACAAAACATCCTATAGATTGTTTCAAATAATAGCATACCAATATCGGTTGAGTTTCCTTTGCTATTATCTAGAAACAATTACTTGCCGTCATAGTTTCAATAAACATTTTCATCAACGTGTTCACAATAACAAGGTTAATATACAAACGCAGGTAGAATATAATAATATACACGCGGTCAAATAATACGTGTCAGGCTGTCAGGTGTAATTTTTCATCAGCAAATATTCCAAACGAGCTAATTTCAAACAGAGTTTTCTAATATTTGTTTACTGGAGAGGTAGAATCTTGTGTAAGATCAGATTGTCCCTGAATTTCCTGGAATTAATCATCCAATTGAAAAAAATTGGACGTTAGATCGATTTGTGCAGGCAAAATTTTGGGGTATAATTTAAAAAGAAACGCCAAATATTTATGGAAAAAGCGTTTTTTAATTGACTGTTTTTATATCCACCGAGTTATCTGACGATAAAATTCGATGGTTTTGGATGCGATGGTATTGGGGAAATTGCAATATAATGGGATATTAATGAAATTGAATTCCACTTATCCTGTAAACATTTTAAAAATCTTTTTTAAATCAACGTGTTTACCTACCGTACCGTGTTTTTGTATTTTCTATGAAAAAGGGAACCTGTATTTTTTGACCGAGAGCATACTTATGTTGTAAAATGGGCTAATGCCATGGAGTATCACTGTAGCAACCAATAAGCATTCAATAAATCATACATTTACGTTCTTCTTATCTATAATACAGCACAGGTGAGTGATCATTCATGTCTATCGTATTAAGCTAAGTTCACATTTGTCTGTCGTGTCGTGTTATGATGCTCTCTGTCGTGATGGCTACCGTTCACATTTATATGACGTGCTATGACGCATTCTGACGCAATTTTATATCAATTCGTTCTCAGCACTCGGATAGCTCACACGTTCGCAATGTTCTTTCAAGAATCATCCTATTCAGATTCCGATTTTGAAGATGAATTGCATTTATTGGCGCCGGCTACGCTTCTTAGAAAAGAAAGAAAGAGAAGGAGGTACTGGATTCATCCAGTAAATAGAAAGAGAGAAACTAAAGGCGAGTTTCATTGTCTCATAAAGGAGCTTGTGAGTGACCTGAGTGTACCTGAAAATTTTCGTCAGTATTTTAGAACGTCGAAGGCACAGTTTGATTGCAGAAGACATAAAAAATACAGACAAAATTTCACAAGCCTATTGGTACAAAAAAAACTTGATATATGTTTAAGGTAGGGTTTTTATTTAAAAAAATATGAATTATTTTCCTCAGAAACTTTTGCATAAGCATCACGACACGACACTGGCGCATTCACACTGCTGTGCCGTGTCGCTTCCCCGCCCCCCGTACCTCACCCGGTCTGACGCGGACCGGGATCGCTCGTGACGCGACACAACACACGCCGTCACAACACAGCGCATCAGATAAATGTGAATGCAACGATATTAAATACTTGAAACCGATACCGTTCTGATGCGTCACAACACAACACGACAGACAAATATAAACGCGGCTTTAGTTCCGCATTATGTTCATGTTTAGTGAGCCTATGTACATAATTGTCTGTCCTGTCGCCTGTTCCGGGTCTGATAGATTTATGTGTCAACCGTAATCAGCATTATGCTAATGTCTATTTTATATTCAATTGCAGGTGCACGTGCAGACATAATAGATAATTGCTATAATTTTGTGTGAATGCATGTCATTAATTATTCTTCTTACATTCATAAGTTTTCTTGATATGCAACTCATAGTTTTGGGCTTGAGAAAAAGTCCACTGGTGGTAAGACTGATGTATTGGCGACTTCATCGCTCAATGCATCAGTATTGCGATACAGCGAGGAAATGCCGCCAGCATCCTCGGTACAATGCCACGAGGTTCAATCTTATATATAGGTTAGGTTACTTAGATTTATGTATATAAATTGTACAGTTTTGAAAATAAAGACCGTAAAAAATATATACCGATATTTTTGTTCATATTGTGTTTTGATTGAATAGTATTCCTGTCTTCGTCCTGTTTAGTATCGATTGCTACAGGATATTTCAGCAAAACCTTTCTCATAAATTTCAACGTAGTTCAACAAGAAATTAAACGCTCAGAATCCAGACTGCTGAACAAGAATAATCGCTAAATAAAAAATAAAAAACCGAATTCTCCAAGATCCCACCATCAGACCCCGACTCAGTCCCAACGCGACCATCTCGAAGTTTTACCCTTTCGATTAAAGAAAATTAAAATCGGTTCACGATTCTCGGAGCTATTGAGTTAAACACTCGTGTTGTGTAAAAGAACCTCGTCCGTTTTTGAAATCAGCCCTTAACTTGGTAGTGTATCTTTAAAGATACATACTTTTTGACCCACTTTTTGTATTTTTTTTAAAGATAGAATTTTTTGCTCTGCACAGCGGCGAGGAGACTAGAACGCACGATTTTTTTAAATTCTGCCAAGTTTAGGGTTAAATAGTGTTGAAACAATCTCTCCGTTTCAAGTGATAAAACAATGACAGAAAACCGTATATATTGGTTTTAACCGTACTACAGATTTCGCCATAAAGTTAATTGATAACTCGATAGATATCGCGCGGAACGGAAAATCCGAAGGGTAATAATACTAATTTATCGATATTTTATTCGTCGGGATCGTATTGGGTACCTTCCGTCGTATTAAAGGTTATCTTCTGGTGCAGTCACATTCAAGTAAAAACCAATTGTATATTTAACAGCATAGAGTTGACAATCGAAATCATGCTTTCACTTTGTGCCAATCGAGGAAGTCAACGGTAAATCAAATAAAGATAATCCGCGAATGGGTTACATATTCAAATATCCATAATTATGTTTGGGAATGCATTAAATTACTAGAATAGCTTACAGGATTCAATGCATTATTGAACGTAAGCTAACCTATAATCTGAGTGTGCGGTATTAGGAAACGGATAAATTATACCTGCGTACTCGTAGAATGTAATATTTATAATATCGCTAACTTTAATTTTTTGACTTGACAGCGTGATAACGATAATATTTAGGAAATCGCAAAGTATTCCGTTTCATTTCAGTTTACGACACTAAAAAGATCCGAACAGCGTTATTTAACATATGGCTTATAAACCATTTTGGAATTACGTACAATATGCAGCTAAATTAGTTTGCGTGGTTGCGGTCCATAATTACAGGGAAATTGCCGTTTTCATTACGTATGATCAACATGGCAGTGCATTACACCTATTATTTATATGTTCATTAGACCGTAATGTACGAGTAAGTACATTTATAACAACGACGTAAATATAATCCTTGTCATAATAGTACATTACTATAGAGGACGGGAAACGAAGGGTTACAGGCCAAGTTGAAGGAACTGAGGCCAGATAGGGATACGCGGCCTGCAACCCTGTTTCTCGCCGAAATTTGTATAGTGCTTTTCTCAAACTTGCCATGAAATAAAACGAACTGATTTTGCCGAACCATACTATTTAATTTGTAAATATACCAATGTGTACAATATCGTTTTATACTTATTATAACATAAATAAAAAACATTCGCGCCTAATTTTGTTATTATCTGTTTGAGTTATCCATTTACCTCGTGGTATAGACATTAGTTCTAAGGTTATTTTTTTTCTATGGATGAATGTCAAGACCTATTGTCACAACTTGACATTTCAAAACAAAAGACAGTTTGTTTGCAGTCCTAGATGTGAAATAAATACAGGAAATTTCTTTACATATTATCTTATCGATTGGCCCGCAAAATCAAAACTCATCCAAATCCAGTGAAAAGGCAGATTATACAGCTAAGCAAAACATGTGCTCGAACTACTGGTTAAATACAATGAATTTAACACTCCGTTCTTTCAAGCGTTCTGTCGCTTTTGGCACTTATGTTTACTGTGGATGTAAATCTGCCCTAATTCGAGGCATGAACATTGTTTATGTGATACTAAGCACTTAGCTGATCAAAAAAAGCAATCAAGCAACAATAAACCTTCTGCCAATGTAGTAAAGAACACGCCATATACGTTATTAACGTGGTTTTGGTCTATCATCGGCTCACATATTTCATCCAGCTGTAACGAATTGAACGATATTTATAAAGTAAATGTCAGATAAACAATTAAAATTCACCTATAAATCTATATTCAGTAATAACTTGCAAGTATCATACGTACAATTTTGACCAAACAACGAATCCGTATCAAAGTTTTACAGAATTTAATTAACTTTCGCTGCAAAATATTTACCAAGCAAAAAATATAAGGGCCGAGCAAAAACGCTAAGCGCGAATTGAAATTCCCGAAACGTTTTGCGAGATTGAAGAGGCTTTTATGGAAATGGACCGAGCGTGCATCAGACGATAGGCACCCCTAGCATGGCGTGTCAGTGAAGGGCGAAGAGCGACCACGTAATGAACAGATGTCCTTTGATGCCGCATTTCTTAGACCAAATGGCATGACTAACAAATCCTAAGAGACCATCGTGGTGTTACAAAAGTTGTAATTTTACAGTTCTACGCCGCTACAAAGTCAATCCTGACACCTGTAATTTTAGTATATTATGTGTCAAAAAGTGACATTGTTGACAGATAATATACTGAACGGACAGCTTCATAGCGGCCGAGCAATGTTATATAGTGATAAATTGACAGACATTTTATTTTATTCAAACAGTGAATATTGAGAAGATACAATATATTATGTGAACGATATACTGAATTAAATATATTTTGTATTATTTCTGAAAAATACCTAGGTGATTCTACTAGCTTTCCGCTAAATTAACCGCTACCGCTTTTGCTTTATCAATCTATCCGATTTAAATATTTACACGGTTTCTGCAATTTAGATACACCTGATGTTCAATGTGTTTCAGTTGCATTAAAATTTCAGCTACCGCTCGGAAAATGTAGTCAATCAATTTAATATCATTCTAGAATACATTTTAGACCTTTTTTATGAAATCCTTATACGTACTAATTTGTCAAACGTAACACACGGACTAACGTTAGCCGAAATCTTTTTATCACGTATTGTTATTTATTACATTACTTGCTATTAATTACAATAGCGGATATATAGCAAAATACAGACAGTACTCAAACATTAAAATACGAATTGACGAACCAGACAAACCGAAATATAAATCATTTTGTTTTCTCCACTCCGTCAACCAAACTGAATTGAATATATCTGGGCGTGCAAATCTGTCGGAACAGATATTCAATGTTTTCATCATGCGTCCGTGTCCATGATTTATTCATTTGAATTATGCACCTACAGTTTACATTTCAGACGCTTTAACGTTTAATGAAACTTTAATTGCTTTGAGTTTAAATTTTATACAAGAGTAGAAAATACTTAATATTTTGTGGGTACTTAAAGAGTTTAGTTAATTTTGTGCGAGCACGAAAATTATCTACTTAATAAGTACTCAAAACTGGGGTCCCAGTAATTTTGTATACGGCATTCTTTAGCATATTTTAATGGCTAAAAATCATTAAGGACACTTTGTTGATGGTACCTATTTAATTACAATAATTACCAATTACAAAATTTACAGATAAACATGAAGTTCTGAAAACTGTTTCAATTGCTTAACAAAATATTATAACATCCTGCGATTTTTCTAAACAATGCTTTATAGCAAATAAAATTACTTTTCATTTATCCTCTATTATATTTTTCTAAAACGTGTTTTTGAGTGGGCAATGATCACCTTAAGTCGAATGTTACTTGAATGTATGGTCTTGGATCTAAGTTTAATACATTTATTACTTATTGCTTATCATATGCGGTTGCAGAATGGCATCTTGGTTAGGCATGTGTTTATATAGTTAGGTATGATAATAATTTATTATTTTTATTTCTATCACCTAAATATACATAAGGGATCTGAGCCCTATTTCATCATGATGACAAGTGCAATAATATTGCCTGTTATATGCGTTGCAGGCATTCAAAGGCTGTTTTATCGTTGGCTAGTTTGAGTGAGCTGTGTGCCTCTTTGCAACGAACTTTTATTCATTTAAAAACATTAAATAGTACTTGATACTTATGGCTTAATCACACAAATTACCAAACAGGCCTTAAATTAAAAATTTCACTAAAACTGCAAAGGAGTATGTTGTCATAATCGTGCCATTATTTGAAGCAACGCTCTCCGTCACTCCACTCACGCCTCAATTGAAGTGACAAAGATGGCAGTTCGAAAGTCTGTGTTCGTTGGCTCTGATACGATGCCCACATGATACCCGGTGCGTATCGAATCGACACAAATATCGAAGACTGCAGTGCACACGGTGCGAGGTCAGTGACCCCGACAACCGAATCTCGCGTTCGGAGACATTAATCCACGCCTCTGGTCTTACGCGAGTCCTTGGAAAGGGCAGAGTATAAATACATCCGGACCGGCGAGTCACCCAGTTTGAGAATTGCTTACCTTTTTTAACACGTTTGCCCCGGTATCGGTACTGTTCCACTAAATGCTAATACCGAGGGTTGCCTGGTGAAACCCGATAAGTGATAAAAAGTGAGATTTTAAAGTAAAAACAGTTTTAGAATGATTCAGTATCGGTCAATCTAATGGTAATATCAGATAAGCTGATTTTACATGTATCACGGAAATATGCCGAGTAAATAACCCAATAAGTACTTGATTTCAACTATTAATTCAAAACTAAATACCACAACTACAATTAAGACTTAATTTTTATTTATTACTTAATGGAAGAACCACATAATGTATATTTATTGGTATTTAGTGCCGAGATATTTACACCTAATCAAACTAAACACACAATGTAGAACCAGTTACTGTTACTTACCCGGTCTCACCTCATTACGATTGCAAACTTTAAAGGATTTTATTACGAATTAGAATACGTTAAAAGCATTTGTTGGATTCTACTTTTACGATATCATTTATTGCACATACAAATTTATTCAAAGAGAACCCAACAAATAAACTTATAGTACTTATTTGAAACAATTCTCTAATAAAATATTATGTTAAGTCCAGTAATCGGATTCTCGCATGAGGCCTTTAACAAATTTCTTTCAAATATGTCCGGGGAAGAATCCTATAAGTTTTTCGACGGCCCCATGGTCATGCGCAGCCTTGACAAGTAGCGTCACGAACGCAAGCGCACCGCTGCGACGTTGCATATTTAATTGAAAATAGCTGTTAAAAAGGGGTGTACTGTATTAAAGAAGGTTGTGAATGATTGTGTTCAAAGTTGAGTGATGGGTGACCGAGGCAGAAAATTAGTGCAACTACCTAGCTTGCAGTAATAAGCTGGAAACAGGTAATCTACTTTTCTAACCGAGAATAAACGTAGAATTGTCATATTTTACATACCGTGTTTATAGTAATGAGTTCAAGTAACAATTAATGTAAGCTATTGTAACTAACCGTTACCATGAAAAGCATTGTTGTTGTTTTATTGAACTTATCGGTTTTTAGCACTGACTATGAAAAGCATTGTTGTTGTTTTATTTGATCTTATCGGGTTTTAGCACTGACTATGAAAATAATTGTTGTTGTTTTATGCGAACTTATCAGGTTTTAGCACTGACGATTAATGAGGCTTCGCGACTTTGAGTGATTCTTACGATAAAAATAATAAAAAGGTAGTTGTGATTAGTACTTTTGATTAAATAATATTGATTATTTTTTACGTTTCAGCGGGGCAAAGTGCCTCCATGAACAGCTTGTCCATGACTAGACCCAGTGCTTCAAAGGCAGTTGAAAAAAATGTAAGCTGTTACATGCAAAACAATGAAGATGGTAAGCTTCCATGGCCTTGAAGATCCGCACACTGTCCCACGTTACTACCTATTGTGCTTGTGATACTCACACTCCAATTAAAAAAATCAATTTCAGAAAATGACTCAAATGCGCTATATTGTCAACGACAACAATAGCATGCCAGACTCAAGCAAGTCCCTTGTGGACTACTAAAAAAAACCGTTGTTAGGATCCATCGGTAACTCAGTTCATCATGCTTAAATTCTTTCCAGATAATGAAACTGACCCACCCGGCAGTAACCATTCGGATGAAGATCCCACACATGTGCCACTACCCAAGGACCCTCGCAATTCTGATGAATCGCAAATTGATATCACCGCCCAAATGCACAATCATAATAGTAAGAAGACTCAAGCAAGTCTTTTACAGACCACTCAAAAACAACGTTACTAGGACAAAGCCAAATTCCTCAATTTATTCCTCCTTCGGTTTCCTGAAATGATTAAACTGAAGATCCCACCCACGACTATTTCACCAAAACAAATAGATTTCGACCCAGACTTCACCAATGAAAGTCCAAATGTTTCATCCAAACAGGAAGACCCCCTTATGGTGCTGATTGATGAAGCTTTAGATCGAGCCTGGACCGCTGCAGAAGATGACCATTCAGCGGGAGCTCCCTGCGCTCCCAACACAGACCCAGAGAATGACTCCGGCCACGACACCATCATTCCTGAAAGTCCCAGTCCAAGGAAACACCAGGAACGCTCCCTGCCGACACCCGACAATGCCAGTCCCTCTGGTCAAGGCGAATGCACAGAAAGAGCCTCCTCCCACGTTCCAGACTCCGAAGTAAAAGACCAGAACATTAAAAGTATCAGAACCAACCGACTCCAGCCACAATGACGGCATGATCCGCGAATGCTCCGGCGCCTGCCCACAAGCAGAAAACACTGCTAACCCAATTCTAGACAATGTTTCAGACAAAGTTTGGGATTCCGTCAAACCCCTGAAGCGACGCAAGCAAGCCAAGCCATCTGAACGGAAAGTAGATATCGCTAAAAAGCGAAAAATGGAAGGGCTACCTTATATAACCCAAGGCGTTAAGCGTCCTGCTAAAGTTCCAAATCCTCCTTGGAACCTCCTCGATCCTTGAAGCCTCCTTTGGAACTTTAGCAGCTTTCGCCTTTTAGCGATATCCACCGTCCACTCAGACAGCTCAGCCTGCCTACGTCACTTCAGGGGCCCGACACAATCCCAAACCCTATCCAAAACACTGTCCAAAATCAAGTCAACAGCGCCTTCCACCTGCGAACAAGCACCGGAACGCTCACGGATCATGCCGTCACTGTGGCCAGAGTCAGTCGGCTCCAATACCCTCAATGTATCGTCTTCGGAATCCGAAACGCAAGAAGAAGCTCCCTCCATACATTCACCTTGACCAGAAAGACCAACACCGTCAAGCATCGGCAAGGAACGCTCCCGATGCTTCCC
Source organism: Thaumatotibia leucotreta (assembly GCA_025490895.1). NCBI lineage: Eukaryota > Metazoa > Arthropoda > Insecta > Lepidoptera > Tortricidae > Thaumatotibia > Thaumatotibia leucotreta. The sequence goes on from JALPQI010003227.1 coordinate 67,589, forward strand.
TGGACCGGGACCCTCAGGAACAACAATGTCACGGCCAGAATCATCTCGCCGAAGTGCATCGCTCTCCGAATCTGTATCAGGAACACTAGGAGCTCCCGCTGAATAGTCATCCTCCACAGCAAACCAAACTCGATCCAAAACTTCATCAATCGGCTCCATAAAAAAAATCTTCCTGTTTGGATGAAACATTTGGACCCTCAGTAGCAAAATCCGAGTCAAAATCCATTTGTTTTGGCAAAACAGTCGCAAGTAGGATCCTCAGTTCAATCATCTGAAAAAAAACGAAAGCAGAATAAATTACCTGTATAAGCAACTTCATCCCAATAACACCACTTTCAAGCAATCTGTAAAAGACCCACTTGAGTCCCCTTACCACCACTACTGCGCATCTGGGCGGCGATATCAATCCGCGACTCATCAAAACTGCGAAAGTCCCCAGGATGCGGCACACATGCAGGATCCTCACCCGAACAGTCACGGCCAAATAAGTCAGCTTCATCAACCGGAAAAAATGCAAGCACAATAAATCAAGTTACAGATCGATTCCAACAACAGTTTTTTTTCAACAATCCACAAAAGACTCACTTGAGTCCGACATGCCATTACTGTCGTTGAGAATATAGCGCATTTGGGTAGCAATATCTTTGCGATTCATCAAGATCGGAGGAGTCCTTTTCTGAAACTGATTCTCCTAACCAAAGCATGAGTACAAACACAATAGGCAACGCAAAACAATGTGTGGATCCTCAAAACCATGGAAACCCACCATCCTCATTGCCTTTCAGCTTATATTTTTTTATCCGCCGTTGAAACACCAGGTCCAGTCACAACCGTTCATAGAAGCACTTTGCCCCGCTGAAACATACTGAATTATACCTGAAGAGTATAAGATTTAAGAAGATAAGAAGTATAAGAAGCCTAAAAACGTTTGTTGGCATAGCACTTACTTTTTTAGATGTAGAATAATACCGTTATTACTTTTAGATTCGTCTTTTTTTTAAGTTTTTATTTGGTAATAATACCCTCTTAGTAACAAATACGGTTTTTTTATTTATGCGTAAACCCAATAAGTCGATACCCCTTGGTAATAAATGTTATCTTACAGGAAAACTAGATAAGTTACATAACTAAAACATAGATAAACTTAAAGTGAATGAAATTGCTTTTCACAAACCACTCATAAAACTACGAATCTATTTATCAAAATAAGTGTCCGATGACAATAAACCTTTAACATCATTTTTCTCGAAACTAGGTGTCACGTACTTATAGGGTTTCACCAGGCAACCCTCGATTACTATGTCGACCGAAATTATCAAATCAAATTCCTATGCCAATGACACGCATGTGTGATAAAAAAAAATACTCCTGTGCCGACGACATAACAGGTGTGTCAAAAACGTTCGTATATGCCACTGGCATAGGCGTAAGAAATAAATTTATGCTTCAGAAAATCAATAAGGTTATTTTGATCACGTATGTGTGTCACTGGAGTATTAGTAATATTTGTTTGATCACAAGGATTGTGTCACTGGAGCCAAACGTATTAAAATGATGTGACGTTTTAAAATATATTAAGATGCCGAAGCTTATTATTAATATTGTTTCTAATTAATCCGTATAGGTGTCAACGGATGTTAATGCCTTATCGAAACAGCATAATTAAACTTTCCTGTGTGTCGCTATGTCGCTATCACAGTGTTATATTTGTAAGCACCATCAGGTAAAAGATAAAGATACATGTTAAGTAGCTGTATATCCTTTTGTAGCAAATATAATAGGCATTACTAGTTAAATATATGGTTATGTTACTGAGCAAAAGGTTCCTATAAACCAATTATCCATCACATCAGTAGTTATTGTAAGTATCAGGATTAATCCACATTGAGCAAAAGCTAAGTTTCTGTTGCGTTTTATTGTTATTTCAGTAACTATTACCTGCATTAGTAACAATAAATGTCACACCGTGTTTACGACTAGGCAGTAAAACAGCTATTTTAAAATATAAACGTATAATTGTGGCCGTAAACACAACTTGACGATATACGATCTGCACTCAGGAATTAAATGACTATGGTTAACGAAGTAATAGGTCCGACCGTTATGGGGATTCGATTGACACATAAACACTTAATACTCGTATACAACTTTAAAACTCGATTTCTCCAAGATATCATACGAAGATACTTGTCGGTGTCCATACCCATTCGATAAAAAAAAAATCGTATTACGTTTCTCCGAGATATCGAGCAACATACAAACAAAAAAAAGTCGAATTGTAAATCTCTTTTTTTGAAGTCTGTTAAAAAGGATCATCAATTCATCACGCATAGTGACATCTCTAAATATTGCATTTATGAGTATATCCACAAATGTAGGTATTACCTTATGGTACGAAGGCTAAGGTGACATATTGTTGGGGATAGTTCAATACCGCGTAACTACCAAAACAGATAGAGTTCAAATCAAAATATTGACACTCAAAATTGATCCTAATTGAATTTCTTAGTTACGCACCATCCCCGACGATATGCTTTAATGCAATAAAAACGGTAATATATATACTAGCATCAACAGAGCAAAGATACAAACGTGCTCGTAAAATTTCATCAAAATATAATTTTCCCAACCCACAAGAGCTTCCAATAAAAATGTCACGCTTTGATCTTTTACATGGCTTTATATAATTTACTAGACAGTAACGAAACCAGAAGACGTTGTATTGACTCGATTCTTTAACAAGATATTAGTAAAACGAGTCGAAACGTGCCTGACGAAATTGCTTTGACCGCATTTACTCATGGGCTATAAAGTTACCTGTTGAAAAGTCCCTAGGGAACCCTCAAAGGGATTCTGCGAGAAGCTAAATTGTCTTACTTAAGTAGCAAGTACATCAAAGACGTTTGAAACTGTGGAACTGTTTACGCAATGGTATCATCTAGAATTAGTTGTCTGCGCTATGCTCTATTACGGAGTTGGATATTACGTTCCGTTTTATCATCATTAATGATCGATGAAAAAAGTAGACTACTTGCTTTAAAGTAGACTTCTAACATGTTTACAAATTTAATATCGCAATTTTAAAGATAATACTATCATATATCGTCTACCTATGGAATATATCGGTTATCTTCTCTTTTGACACAAATCGTTATGTTTTGACAAACGATAATATTGAAAACGTGTATTGCCGGACTTGCAAGCATCGATAGTCCAAGTAGTGGCTCGTTTATTACCATTCTGGTATACAGTTTAATGTCCTGTAATGTAGTTTAAAGGATTTTTTTTTCTGTATTATTGTGACCGTAATTAATTTGTTTTTTTTTCCGCAGGTAACTATTCCATTCCGACACGTCGTGTTAATGGGCATGTGTGAGTACTATCGCAATTTACCAAGTGACAACCTGACCGTCCAGAATTACCAAATAATATTCACTAACCACAGTCTTACCATTAACACGGATATCGATAAAGTTATCAATTCCAGTGCCAGTATTTTCACCACCACTGCATTCAAGAGCTTTTAACTAGAAAACAAATCTAAAATTATAGGGGAACTGTTTCTATTTAATAAACACTGCTCCTTTTAAATGTCTTAAGGAATTATCAGCGTTGATAGTGTGAAAATAAGGTTGAAACATGTTCTTATGGAGTCTGCATCAGATGCGACATACGACGCAACTTGCTCTATCGAATGTCACAGACATGCCCTATTCACATAAAGTGGCTAAAATAAGCCCTCTGATCTCGCAGAGCTGTATAGGAAATGCGTTTTACATTGCTATCATTTAATATTAGATTTTAAACTAACATTTATTGGATCGCCATCTCCAACTATTATTATCATCTGTGAAAGGAACGCGTGGAATTTTCTCCAGAAGGCATTCTCGAGATAGAATTTAACGCGTACTCGAAATACTCAGACGATATCGATCGCTATAAATTCTAGCAATTTAAGTGTCTACCGCTCCATAACTTTATATAATTTCTCTTTCGTTGAATACAGCAAAAACAAGGCGTCTGGGACAACCTCGGGCGGCAACTTAGCTAATTCTTATTCAGCTTTTTACTGCCGTCTTCAAGAGCTAGTTCGCCCCGTTTTCGTTTTTACTCCATCAACATCAACTTGACTTGCAAATTTAATTTTAATATCTGATTTAAAATTGTAGAGCTTAAGTTTTTGCAAAGCATCTGATTATGAAAGCTAAGTTCTCCCAGCGCGGAGATAAAACTAGTTCTTTTGCGCAATGAAATATATTTCGCTCCTCCTTTTTGCAGAACTATTATTGAATGACGTCTTTAAAATTTTATTCAGTAACAGATCCACTGACATGTCACCACGCACCCCTTCGTAGCCTGAGGAGCGTATTAGTTTGACGAAAGTCCTCGCACACCCTGTACCCTTTTACAATCTATTTGTAAGAAGATGAGTATATAATTTTCCCCCAACAAGGACGGAGGTGGCATTTTTCATTCCCTGCAGGCAATGCTGCCCCCGCAGGATTTCCATTCATTGCACTGTATTTGGTCTGTGGGGCTGAGATGTCTTCTTTTTAAGCCGTTTGCGGATTTAAACTTTTATCATAAAAGAATTCGTTCTAATAATACATAGTAATGAGCTACAAAGCCTACAATTTTACCTCTAAGTATCTGTATCACTAACTATATATTTTCACTATAGGGTAGGTCAATCACATTTTTCTTGACATTTGTTGCTGTGGTTAAGTTCTCCTCCCCTTTTAAAATCACAATTAAACATAGCATAGCATAGCTTTAAAATTTACAAAACATTTTTGACAGTTTACCTTGGTGGGACACCCAAATATATAGTAGTACAGTAGTGCATGATAATTACTTCTACGAGTAGTAAACTATGTAACTTTTGTCCCCTGGATGATGTGACAGAATATCAACAAAATAAGTTGTTCAGCCTAAAAAAACGAGTAACCTCAAACAAATAAATAACAAAATATTTACGATGACAAGACCAATGAACAGGGAGTTTTTATTTTACACACGTTTCAATCGGCGACACGAGCGGTAGCGAGCCTTGAGTGATTTTAATCATCAGACTGTTTACTACAAGCTCGGTCGTTCACCGCCTTCACCGGGCAGTAGGCTGATTGTATGTACTTGTCCTGTTGTGTATTTTTATCATTTTACTGCAACATAAACTTTAAGCAGTGATCGCTAATAGACAGTGATCATTATGAGCATATGAGCTTTTCGGCATGTTTCACAAACTTCGGATAAATATGTACTTCGTGTAAAAATTATCACTCTTTCTACTGGCATATAAATGAAAAGAAAAGCTAACATTTATCTGAGAGTTATATTTTATTGGGAGATGGTGAAGGTCTGATGATGAACTCGGAAGGTGCTCACAGGAGTTTGGAAACAAACGACGTAATCCTATCAAGTTTGGGCTCGTTATATTCGTCGTGATTACTAGATAAAATAACTAAAGAAAGTACCTATTATAGACAATAAAAAAAAAAATTACAACAAAATTTTTTTTTGTTAAAAACTGGATTCCTTTCAAGCATTTAATACGTGACCATAATGAAACTTCAAAAGCCTCTTTAGGATATTATTCTAAACGAAAGTGACCCAAATATTTTATACAACAGTTTACACTCTTCAATAGCACCCGTTGATGCTTCCTAATGGAACGGCGATCGGCTATGAAAACATAATAAACAAAACGCAACGTCTAAACAAAATAAACCTTTCAATTTATTTATTTTTACATCTATCTTCTTTACGCATTTCCGGGTGAAAATAATGCACTTTGACATGATACATTTAATTGAAATATTTCGGTAATGTTTTCCCGCCTTGTTACTAGCAGTATTCGCTAAAATGCGGCGTTTTGAATACGGCAATACAATTGACGTACCGGAGAATGACTCGTTTTGAAAAATAACTATCTACGAAGCATACCCCGCGAATGTCTCGTTGACAGGGTCAGATGATGGGATCTTGGAGAAATCGGTTTTCAATTTGGTGTCTATGAGTTAGTACATTGTGCATCAAGGGAGGTAAGTACGGATTTAGTAACGAGAGTGTAAGAAGCCCGACGCCGCCGTTAGGCTTTTATGACTCGAGTTCGAGTTAGTTTTCCGCTTACCGACCGTGATGCATACAAAGTTTTTTTCATCACATTTGCCGACAAAATAAAAGTTTTAAGACATAATATTCTTAAATGACGTACTGACATTTCTATTACTCTCTAGGGAATTTTAATTTTCTAAACTCCCGCTTCGCACGCAAGCAATGGCGCGCTTAGACAGCAAGTGTGATGAAAACAATATTTTATTTACATAAAGGACGAATTCCATTGTCGATTATTTTATTTCACATTACCGTTCGATGGCATTTATAAAGCGCATTTCTCCAACGAGGTTATCGTTGCCAAACGCCGGGTTTGCGGTCGACTCGCTCTAATACCTCCCAAGGTGATTAACATTGAACTAGACTTGTTGAATTAATTATTGAGGCCAATTTAGATAACATACTGTAATAACAGAAAAACAGTAAACAAGAGAAAATTTACTGCGAGGCCGTGGCAGATACGCGTAGCGCTTTCGATATGCGCCAATCCTTCTTCGTATTCGTACCAACAGATTTTTACTAAGACTAAATAAGTTTTATATAAGTTTTTTTTCGTGGGGGGTAGTTGCCATAATCGCCACGCTTGGCATGCGGGTTGGTGATCGCAGTGTCTCCACCGCACTTTAGGGATGCTGCTGCCCATCCCCCGGTGGTCTTGGTCGTAGTTTTCAGACATACCCGGGTCAAGTGTATGATCAGTACACTTTAGTCCCTTAGTCGACTCCTACGACACCCACGGGAAGAGTTGGGGTGGTGACAAATGTATTCTTACTGCCGTCACCACACGGCTTCAGTAAATCCGAGTTAATAATGTGGCGGCAGCTCGTGGTACGAACACTGTAGCCGTACCTCATGATCCAAATCATTTTGGCAAGTAAGGGTTACGTTAGTCTCAAGTAAACGAGACGTAAAGGCCCGGCCACGACATTGGTCTAAGGCGACCAGCGGCGAGCGATTCCATGAGTTGGAGCGAGATGCCGATATGGGTACTTCCTCTCGCACGTATGGTTTTCCGCTAAGCCACGACATTGGTCGCCTTAGACCAATGTCGTGGCCGAGCCATAAGCAGTGTAAGCACACGGGTCGTAAAATATTCAACAACAAACGCTCAGACAGATAGAGAACCTCCAAGATGCTACTTCCGAGGCTGTTTAAACCTGCCCCTCTTTTATGTCTTAAAACTATTGACTACAACTGAGGCCTATTGCGTCTCTTTCACTCCAATGGTACCTTCGTTGGAGTGACAGATGTACGATTTTCGATATTCACGGTATAGTAGGCCGTCAGCTCCTTTAAATAACTAATATCCGCTATTGTTCAAAGAACGTTGGTAACTTTGATGTTTGTGTTGTCTAACTAGTTATTCCTTAAGGACAGAACTTTCTAGACTTGAAATTCGGTAAATGCTGAACTATCGGCTAGACAACTAGCGGAGTTTGTCGTAATAAATCTATTTCAGGAATATCTCTCCAAATTGATAACGTTTGATTTTTTGCATGTTAAAATTTTTTTGCTTACATTTTGGGAACTTTTGCCGCTTAAATCGTGCTTCGCATCACTTTATGCTTATTTATTAGAACATGACGGCAATGACGACAAACGATAAATTACAGATTACAGTTTCTGGAAAAAATATTGGCGACACATACAGCCACGACCAAGGAACAAGTACTGGGGGGTTTCCATGACGTACTAATGCGATTCAGTTTAGGTCGAGAGAAAGGGACAAGGCTATACGAGTCGTATATCTCTGTCCCTTTCCCTGAACCTAAACTGAATCGCATTAGTACGTCATGGAAACCCCCTGTTAACTTTTTGTTTTTCCGACTGACAATGACCCATTTAACTATCTTTTTATAAATAATGTCGTTTCGCATCCAAAACAAGCCTTAATCGAGTTTTATTACCGTGAGACTATGTCGATTTGTGAAATAATGTCCCATGAAAAAAAAATTGTATAAACAGTAAAAGTTTGTAATAGATCTAAACAATTTACCTAAATTGAAATTATGAATAATACAAAATGATAGAAAAATTTAATCTTAGTACACAATCTATAAATTTGTAGATTAGACTAAGTGTCTGTACAACATAATGATTTTTTTATGAAATAAACAGTTTAAATTTTTTTTTTTTTGAATCCATGGTATTTATTATTTATAATGAAATTTTACAGACCTGTCATGACAAGCGATTATTCTTGTAAGAAGTCCATAAAACTGTCCAAGGAACTGACGCCGCTAGTCCCCGCGGTCCGATATATTCTAATAGCCTAACATAACGTAAGTCTGTCGTTCGTGCTGAATTTATTTCCTTTCATGTTCAAACGTCTATTATTTTAATGTATGTGCAGGTGACGTATATGGGTTACAGTACCGCTGTAGTGTTAAGACCGGGAAGTAATTTCTTGTTGTAAAGAAACAAAATATGTACATAACATCTATCTCTATTCAGCTATGCTATTCTCTTATTCACACATTCGACGCTGCGTTCATCAACGAGCTCGACGACGAGACAGCCTTCACTTCGACATAGAGCGCAGCGCTGCGAAAAACGGTGTTCACTAACGTAGAACAGCTCGTCGTCGAACTGTAGGTGGTAACTCTCGACGCAGTGTACATAGTTCCAGCTCACGCCGCATTCGTCGCCGAACGCTAGTGTCGTTTAAAGTGCATTAGTGAATACCATTTTTAGGCTCGCTCGACGCTGCCGCAGCGCTGACACAGCGCTGATAGCAAGGCGGTTTCCTTAGTGAATAACACTGCTGCCCGTGGCCACCCACTGCTGGGTATATGCCTCTTCTTTATTACGCCACTTTCCTCGGTCCTGTGCTACATCAATCCAGTCGCATCCACTACTTTGTTGCGGTTCGGCAGATGTCGTCGGACCATCTTGTCGGTGGTCTCCCATATACATAACATACTTTATCGGAATCATATTTGATGCAACACGTACACTAAGTATACGAGTATGTTGCTTTATAAATATTAAACAAGTACCTACAGCACTAGACTTCGAATAAAGTCTTAAAATTTAGCATGTGTACATAAGAACATTAATTTGAAAATAGTTAAAACGTTTAGAAACACTGAATAAGTAGGTATATAATCACATTATTTGATCAGTAACGATGACATTATAGCATTTACACGAACAGGATATATTGTCGATTGACAACCAATGCTCACTAAGTAACAAATAGGTAAATATATGAACAAAACTCTTATATCAGTTTCGACTCAGGACTGACATACGACGTAAATATAGTGACAGTTTTATATACAGTAGTCAGCCAACGATTTGCGGTAAAAATCAAGCATGAAAGTGTTTCAACATTTTAAATATAATGTTAAACCACGTTAGTGTATTTATTTTGTAGGATACGGTCGATAGGGAGCATTGACCGTATAGTTGGCTGCATTTTGTAATCCATTGTTGTCTTCATTCTCAGCACGTATGCCTTTGTTTAAATATTCGCGAAGGTTTTACAGATTACTCGTTATAAGTACTATTTTATTAAATGATCATATTCTCTGTGATTCGTGGAACTTGTTACTTTATCATATAAAGTTTTTCGTTTTTATTACATTATGTTCAAATAGCGCATCGTTGTTGTTCTTCTTTTTTAAATATTGTAAAATGTAAAGTACCTGAGTTGAGCTGCCGCGGTTTTCAAAGTCCGCGTGAGTTTCAACTAGGGCTCACGGTACACGTGTAACCCGCCAAACCGGATACCCGTGTTCTTAAGCCCGACGGTACTAAGAACCCGAATTACACGAACCCGCCGGGTACCCGTGTCCGTGTCCAATACACGGATACCGTTTACACGAAACCGCGTACTACCCGGGTACTTAAGACCGAACCGACCGGGTTCGAAATAATTTGAGCAAATACAAATAAGATCTATTATTGAATGTAACCTGCAGCTTCGTTCGACACTACAAAACAAACGTGTTCAGGAAAGGTCAGCCGATATAACTTTTTTTGTTTTTATAAATTTCGACTCTATCTGTTACGCAATGAGGTCTATTTGACACAATTAGCCTTCCGCTTATCTATCCATTTGTACTATAGCTCTTAAGTCTCACGACCCATCCTTCGGTACATAACTTTACCCTTAAAAAGCAGACTTTCTATGCATACACGGCTTCTCGTCATATCGACGTCCCCGAACCCGCGGGTAATTAAAGTCCGTGTAAATAATACCCGTGTACCCGTGTACCCGAGCAGACGGGTATTATTTACACGGACTTTAATTACCCGTGTAAATCGGGTCAGAAACCCGTGTACGTGTAACACGAACACGGGTATGAGAAACGTTGACACGAAACCCGGACACGACCGCGAGCCCTAGTTTCAACTGAATGGTTAGCACATGATAGGCGCGACATTATATCGCCGCGAGATAGTCTATCCGTCCCTCTTGTTAATATAGCTAGTAAAGGACGGGGGATCTATCTCGCAGCGACATATTATTGTCGCACCAATCATGTGCTAAGCCTGCTGTGGTAGGGGAGATCGAGTAGAGTTGTGACAGAGGTGAGTTGTGACAGTGCCGATTTCTCTCTACTTTCAATAGTTAGAGAGTTGGTAAAATGGAACATTTGTTACTTCAGGGAAGCCCTACTTGCCTCAGTACATACCGACGGTACGTGAGGAGCGGTTGCGTAATTACGACATTGGTG
>JALPQI010003228.1:0-88979 GCA_025490895.1 Thaumatotibia leucotreta
CACATTATAAAAAACCTAACCTAGAGGGCCGCCGGCAGCGGAGCGGGCCCAAGCTGCCGGTGGTTAGGGCTACAGGGAGAGGAACCGCCGGACTATGCGCGCCGTGTCCAGGATTACCGCCTTCTGCATCTGACCCTTGACCCAACCACCTAGCGAGAGCCTCTTGAGGTGTTGATCGAGACTCTTCGCTATGAGACCGTTCGCAGAAACAACTATCGGTACAATGATCGCCCAATACAATTATTATTATTACTGACACTTGATTGCGGAACAATGGAGTCCTAGTAGTCTATGTAGTCTCAAAAAAGTATTCGATGTTACGATTTGATAATAATAGTACGTATAATGTATTTATTCTTAACTATTTGGTTCCAATTTCCTTCGATATTTTACATAGTAATGTAAGCTTAAAACTATTTCTAAATATAAGGTAAATATGTATGAAACTATACGTAGATAATTATGCCGACGGCATTTCTTCGCTGTATATGAATAATAATACATTGAACAACAAAAGCTACCAGCTCTGCGGTCACATGCTTCCCATCAAATTAATAATAGATATTAACTTCAGACTGAATACGCCTTCATAAAATTGCTTATATACTCTTTATTTCTGTAAAAGTAGGTATAAATAAACCATTCGAAAAAACGGCAAACGCCAACTGAACAAAAGTTATTTCATTTAAATAAAACGGAATCCAAACGACTCGCCAGCTAGGTTTGATTTTATTTAAAAAGTTTCCTGATACGCTTTTGGTACCTACCTAATACGTACATATAAATGTCAATGTTTCACCAAAAGTGACCCTTCTCATCCTTTGAAAACAGCAGAATTAGGTATTTAATCCTCTCGAAATGCACAAAGTTTTTTCATTTTTATTTTAAGGTATTTATAACAACAAACATAAATCCATCGGAAACAGAATTATTGTAATGCTTAATTTTTATGCTGAAAAACACTAGCACCGTGACTACTCGTACAGTCGCCACGTAAACTACCGTAAAGTACAGTCAAGTAAACTTACAAAAAAAACTGCCAAAGGCATTACAGGCCATGCTCAGTGTAGGGTTCCACAGATGCTTATTTTAACACAAACTGATGCTTATTGAACTTTGATAAACGAAACAAAACTTTTGACAAAACAAAAGAACGAATCTTATCAGCGTTTGTTTACGTCCTTTTGCGAAAACGACTGAACCGATCATATTCAAATATGTCTTTACTGAGATTATTTTTAAGCCTTGATTTTTGCTTAATTCATAGTTTTGGTATCAAAACAAAATTTAGATTTACACGTAGTCTCATCTGTATCCACGGATCTGACCTACAACTTCCAATGAATCCCTATCCGATTTAAGGATTGCAGACGTGTAATTTTCAATGTAATGTATTAATAATAGGGTGGTTTAGGTAGGTACACTATGTACCTACTTTTTTGAAATATTTATGAAAGCTTCATGTCAAGCAATTGTTACGTTCATAGAGTCTAACTATGGAGTCTAGAATCTGCATGAACTTATTGACTCGCCACTATCAAAGGATCGTCAGAGAAAATTCTTGACAATAAAATCACGATAGCGCAAGTTCTCGTTGCTACCATCATTTATCAGGAATGTAAATTATATAATTTACTGAATGCATAGTCTTGGGAAGCACATACTTTCTGCGTTTTAATGCTGCACTAAAACGTCATAATATGCGCGACGGCACTGACAACTCATGACGCAGCGCGCTTTCCAGCCAGACTGCATCGTATAATTTGACATTAACCTGCTTTATGCAGGTTTTATACTGGGAGTAAATATTTCAACACATATGTTCTTGATTTATGACCGAGCATATTATAATACAGTAGAAACATTTGAAAGTATATGAGTCTTTTTAACGTACAGGAAAATATAACCCAACAACAGTATGTGTTTTTTGACAACCAACTGCAAATATAGATGACCAAAGAAACCGAAATTAGGAATTATTTCTAATCGAAACCTTACTACCAGTAATCGAATTTTAGGATTCTATTCGGATTTCGCATATATAGAAAAATGATGCATTGACCAGCTATACAATTTAATTTAACACGATTGTACCTATTACAAACACGAGAACATATTTTTTGAGACCTCCTCCTCCTCATTAGCCTCTCTCAGTCCACTGCTGGTCATAGGCCTCTCCTATTAACTATGCGTATCGCCGCATTAGGTGGTAAATGCCCATAATCGCCACGCTGGGTAAGCGAGTTGGCGATCGCAGTAATGTGTCCACTGTCACGATGAATCAGAGCAGCATCGAGCAGCAGCAGCATAACGTATTGAAGTTTCAATGAATCAGAGCAGCGAAACTTCAATCGCTTAGTAGACTATTGCAGTTTATTTTCAACTTACTATACGAGACCAGCCGAGGAGAATCCAAAAATCCGATAACTGCTTATAAGGCGCATACTGCATTGACACGTAAACAAAACGCATGGATTAACTATTTGAATCCGGTTCCATTTTTTTATTAAAATGTAGATAACCGTAAAAGGATTTGGCTTTCTACCAAATCCTGTATTGTGTTCATATTTTATTCGCAGGATATGTTCATTTATTTACAAAATATCAAAACTTGGCAAGCTGAAAATGGGCTTGCATTGCACAGTTGCACATACCCATCTAGGAAAAAGATATACGAACAGGTAGGTACTAAAAAAAATAAGCATTTACCTATATTTTGTACTAATTATTCATAAATAAAATATTATTATTTTTATTTGGTCTTAAGTGCTAAAACAATATCGAGATATTTGTCAAAGATGTATTTATGCAGATAATTTTATCCAATTACAAATATACTAAACAAATTAGAAGATAATTGGGCTATGTTTATAGGCCAACTATTTTCTAATTTGTTTAGAATATTTCACTAACTAGTATCGCCATAGAAAACCAATCATGATTCGTATTGAATTCAACTTAAATATCGAAAATTGTATTTCGTGTACATTCTAATAATATCTGAGGCCAACTCCAAGTCCCGAGCCGGATAAAGTATTCAATAGTAAAAGGATTTGCTTACGGATGAGAGCAGAGGCTGCTATAAATCGAAGCGACCATCTCGTAATATGAACGCATGTATTTACGAACTGTTATGGAGGGTGTAGCAAAAATAGTTTAAACTATTACTTGGTTTTAATATTATCTAATGTAATGTACACGTACAAATGACACGTCAAGCACAGAATGATCTCAGTAGCATCAGCCGTAAAATATTTTAAAAGCGTATAAATAGGAATTATGATCTCAAAGAACGATAAATAACGTTAAGCACATCCTCAATGAATACTCTAAAAGGACCTTTTGCGTAATATATTCTGTCCTCGCATAAACCATATGAAACAGAGTCGTTTTATTTCATTGTCACGCACGGGAGGACTTTCATTAGGACCTTCACAGAATAACACCAGACGCCACAATCGACAAACGCATCATGCGTTTATGAAGAGCGCGAAGCTAATTACCTATAATTTTATTTGTTAATTTGCTCTTAATGGTAATACGATCCTAAATATTTCAATTTCAGGCAGTGTGATAGCAGGTGGACCAAAATGTTAACGCATTGGTGACCGCTTTCAGATGGGAGAAGCACAGGGCAACCGGCCACTCGATGGTGGATGATATTCGAAAGAGTACGGGTCACTTTTGTATGAGGTTAGGTCAGGACCGGCACCGGTGGCGAACAGGAAGAGAGGCCTATGCTTAGCAGTGGGCGAGTAACGGCTGAAAATGATGATTATGATGATGAAATATTTAAATAATATAACAGGGTCATCGTTACGTACATATTAAATCATGATTGTTTGACGCAACTGAAGCAAGCGGTCCACAGTGGATCGAAATGAATAAAAAATTGACATTCCCATTTTTTTCTAAAAATCCTACTTTAGTAAAAGCTCTTCGGTTGGAAATGATATGAAGAATACAAAATGTTGTATAACAATTTTCAAAACGAGGCTTATTTTAAGCAGAAAAAAATTAAATGTGTTTTTTTTGTATGAAACTGAAAAATAGATATCTTATTGTTAGAAAACCGTAACCGATCCCGCTTTGAAACCTTTAGAATATCATTGTCCTACTTTAGAACGGTAGAAAATAGTTAAAACCTTATCTCAGTAGGTGCCCGTTTTTGTGTTATAGTCCAATCAAAAGTCAGTAAATACATTATTTTTCTTAGTTAAGTATTTTTATATTTTCATTAAAAAAACGCTATATTCATGACAATTTAGTATAAAATTAAAATATTTATGACATTTTCATACAGATAAATACAAGTTCTCTCAAGAAATTGGTTAAAAGTTGCGATGTTTTTACTAACTATGGTAGTAACAAAAATTTAAAATATACCTACTTGAAATCAACAATTACAATGTAATTAAATATTTATCAAACAGGTTACTCACGTAATTTAAAGTCGATATTTGCTCTACATGTTTCGATCCATTTAGAGGATCCTCATCATGGAGTACCCGCGACCACGTGCAGCGACGTAGTGCACGTCGGGCTTTGGTCGCGGGCTATCGACTTTAATTTACATGAGTAAGAGTAACCCGCTTGATAAATATTTAAATGTTTGAGTCTCACGTTAGTTATAATTCTAAAATTACAAAATAAGTTATAAAAAAAAATTGTAAGTATCTTAGATCTATTTTATTCACCACCATCTTCTACACTTTCAAACATTTCTATATTTTCAGCGTCATCAGTGCTTATGTTTTCTATTATTAAAAAAAAGTATAGAAGAAGGTGGTAAATAATAAAGATTTTTAAAAGGCGTTTTTTTATTTACTTATATCGTTATTGTTCATATAAAGTATATTTTAGCTCTATGTGTTTACTATCAATAAAATCACCGCAATAAATGTTTCTATTTCAATGAAAATTTCTTACAAAAAATTGTATTTATTCTTACTAACATATCATATTTATTTTTTTAAGCTAAATTGTTCTGAATACACCGTTTTCTAAGTGAAAATAAAAAAATAAAGACCTAAGAAAAATGTTGTATTTACTGACCTTTGATTGGACTACAAAAGAAAACGGGCACCTACTGAGATAAGCTTTTAACTATTTTCTACTGTTCTAAAGTAGGACAATGATATTCTAAAGGTTTGAAAGCGGGATCGGTTACGGTTTTCTTACAATAAGATACCTATTTATTAGTTTCATACAAAAAAAAAACACATTTAATTTTTTTCTGCTTAAAATAAGCCTTATTTTGAAAAATGTTATATGACATTTTTTATTTTTCATATCATTTTTAACCGAAGAGCATTTTTTAAAATAGGATTTTAAGGAAAAAAATGCGAATGTCCATTTTTTCTTCATTTCGATCTACTGTGCGGTCGCGCTCCAAACTTACAAACCAATTGGAACCTTAGGCCACTCAGGAACTATGTCAAAGTGATGCTGTAATGAAATGGTAAGAAATCTCTTACTAATTGTCATTTTGACAAGGTTCTATAGTGGCCAATTTCCTTTACCTACTAAAGTACGGAAGCACCGATGCGCGGTGAGAGACACTGCACCTTTACTTGAAGTGATCTGTGGACCCATCTTTGATGCTAAGTAAGCGTCGTATCTGCATTTTAAATCATTTTCATTGTCATACCTTATTATATCACAATAAAGTTCACAATTGAATGAGATTTTTAATGCATATACGTGTTTATTTTGTGCGGGAGCTACCGAAACAATAAGCTTTGTGTCGACATCTACGCCCTAGTGAGCCCAACGAGGCATTCAAATATCTACTACACAAGAGTTGTGTGCCAAAAATGTATAGGTATACAAATACATTGTTCAATATAATATAATATTCTTTTTTCTATCGAAAGTGACTTTGATATGGTTATCAATTGAAGTCTTCGTACGAGTACAGTCAAGTCCAAAAATAAGTATTGATAGAATCCGCTCATAAATATGTTACGACGTTCTTATTACACAGAATTAGAGTGCACTGGGACATTTTTGAGCATTTTTATGTACCTACACCTTATAATTATTGTCTTACCCCCCTTATTCATAAACGTCTGCTAACTTAACAAGCCGCTAATAATTGTTTGTCCCTATTGCTCCTATGGACACATTGTTAAGACCGAAAGGGACAGACAATTATTAGCGGCTTGTTAAGTTAGTAAACGTTTATGAATAAGCGGGTTTTACTGTGCGAGTATGAAGCACGATCGAAATAGCGTATTGTGCTTAGGTACATCTGCGATGTAAATATTAAGTAGTCTTATGAACTGTAACCGATATCGTTTTCGATTGCCTACTTATTAATATTATACACATACTGAAACACAAATTTTCAATTAAATAGTATAGTTTAAATTTTGTGTTTTATATGTTTTATAAATAAAAAAAATGGCATAAATGATTGTGACTGTAAACCGACTAATGTATACTTGTTACAATGACGATTACACATTCATCATAATTTATACGAATAGGTGTACCTATACACTGTAGTTTTGACGTTATGGTTCTGATCTTAGGGAATTCGGACACGGAACCCTAAAAAAACTAACAGGGTACGGGCACGCTCCCACGCAAAATAAATTTCGAAGAAATATTTTTGAAATTTTCTTCGACAAACTTTCAGCAGGATAAATTTCAGAATTTGCAATAAAAAAGACAAGTATACTATGAAAGGTATGGGCTTAATTATAAGTATTTTTTGTGTTAAGGATGATTCACGCTAGACTGTACAGTACCCGAGATGAGCTAAGCGATACTTCGTTTTCTATGAAAAGCATGACCGAGACTAGCCAAAGTGTCGACTGGCCAATCTCAGACCTAGAGCGGTCTAGTTTGAGACCTTATATCTAACCTACTTAACTAAGTAAACAACTGCTCTGAGTTGTTGGTGAAGAACTCTTCAAGATCTTGACATGTTATAGGGAATAAACTAGATAAGTACCTATATCGCCATCATTATGGATATATTGTGCATTTAAACACAATATGGGTACCCTAAGTACAGTCAAAAATGATGTATCCTATTTGTTGATGTATTTTATAGAGTGATAGTTTAAAAATGCGTATATATCGTCCTATTAATGCAAATACCGACTAAGTGACTTTTTCACGAAATCGTGTTTTTTACGCCTTTGGAATAAGAATTTCAAGGACTACAATCTAGTAAAACCCATGTTTTGATACGACTCTCCGTTCCAAAGATAGATTTTAGATAAAGTTACTTAAACGTCATTTTACTGAAATATTCACTGCCAAAATCTGATATACATAACTTAATACAAAACTTTATGCTTTCTCCGCCAAGTAAAAACTGTTAATGGTACATAGTGTTTATTTGCATTTATACATTCCCATTTTAAGTTTTACCAAAAAATATTACATATACTTATTTGGTTTTAGCATGAAAATGATTCTATTAAATTATTTATTTTACGACAGGTTGAACACATTACATGCCTTTAGCATGTTTTTCCAGTAGATAATTGTTTCCAAACAACGCCAATATCATACTGCCAAAAAATTTAAAAGCGACTTAGTTGCTTTTGCTTGTAGTTCTATTTCAATATTGACGTAAATCTCTACAGGAGAAACCAATTATGTGCGCGTACGAGCTTCACGCCGTAGTAACTTCACTCAGTTGCGACTCACGCGCCGATGTCACAGGTTGTTGTTTCTCGTAATGTTTGTTAAAAAAATCGTGTAAAAGACTATTTTAGCGCTAGTGTATAATAACCAGGGCCCGTAACTTTCATGCCGATGACATCAATTTGACGTCACGCTCCATTTAGGGTGATCCAAAAAAGTTTTATTGTTAAATATTAATCATTAGTCGTCAATCATTTTAATCTTGTACAAATTACTTCAAAAGTAGTCTGTTTACACGTGAAATACCTACTTGATACGTGCTTTACGTTAAAGAGGAATTCCGTTTTCTACGTAATTATGGAAATGTGTTAACAATATCATTAGCACCAAATAGATTTACCCACTTGAACGTCCACCCTGCGCGACCATATTCCGGTCAACTGTCCGGGTTTTTTTAGCGACGTACGCCCCGCGCTGCGCAGTCACAAGATTTTACAAAAACGTTTATATTTTCTAA
This sequence comes from Thaumatotibia leucotreta, assembly GCA_025490895.1. Lineage (NCBI taxonomy): Eukaryota > Metazoa > Arthropoda > Insecta > Lepidoptera > Tortricidae > Thaumatotibia > Thaumatotibia leucotreta. Next base: position 8,123 of record JALPQI010003228.1, read on the forward strand.
ACTACTTAAGGTATAATAATAAAAAAAATCAGGAGTATAAATGAAAATACAATTATTAAAATACAATGATAGTCATTGTAAAATACCTAATGATTTTGACTATAATCAAGGTTAAACTTAACACATCGGTAAAAAAATAAGAAAGATAACCTTCATATTTTAAACTCACTTGACAGGTATCACACTGTCAAAAACTTAAGATGATACACATTATCGTATAGAGCACACGTTCCTGATCATTTTTATGCATAATAACCCCAAAAATATGTAAATTAACGTGAAATACTTACGGCATAACTAGGAGTCCTTAGCAAACACTCAGGCAGTTTGACCCAACACTGACAAATTATATTTTTTTATCGACTGAGTAACGAGCGTACACTGCCATATATATTTTATAGCGCAAACTAGTTTATTAGGCTACGTTGTTGCAACAAGGGAATTAGGAAATAATGCCTCTATGTTTCGCTAAATGCCGCTATAATCAACTGTGTCTCCTTCGACTTCATTGGATAGTATAGCATCCATGAACAGTCTACTGCCTTTTTTGTTTGGATACTATGCTATCATCGGACGTTCAAGTGGTTATTTATGGTTCACGTATCAAGTAGGTATTATTTATTTTACGTGTAAATATACTACGTTTGAAGCTATTTGTACATGATTAAAATGATTGATGACTAATGATTAATAATTATCAATAAAACTATTTCGGATCACCCTAAATGGAGCGTGACGTCAAATTGATGTCATCGGCATGAAAATTACGGGCCCTGATAATAATAATGAGTGCAAGGAGTAGAAAACTCGTTAGACTCGCCACGGGGAACAAGGAAACTGCCTTCGGTCCGTTTTCGTAATTATGGTTTCGTAGTTAGCTACGTAAGGGGAATTATTTTTCGCCGTTTCGTAATTGATTACCAAAGCGGAATTTATTTTCCGTTTTCGTAATTGCTTACTATTTCGTAGTTAATTACCAAAACATATTTACTTTTCTTATTTCATAATTGATTACGAAAAAATAATTTACTGCACTAGTTAATTTTCATAAACTGCCTGATACTGTTTTGAGATCTTTGTTCGTTTAGCCATTTTCCATAATATTTTTTAGTCGATAGATTTCCACTGCTACTGGACATAGGCCGCCCTCAGAGCATGCCTTAAAGATCGATCGTGAGTAGTCGGCATCCAATAGATCCCCGCTGAGGATTTTAAACAGAATAATATGGATTGCTTGTATAAACTGTGGCCATAAAATAAGTGTATTCCCGTTGCCAGAGAGGTTTTTTGGCCACCTTGTATATTGTTAATCTTTTGCTGGATGCTATGTCATAATTTGTCATGTTTTTTTTTCATAAGACAACTTTTATTTTATTGGGTAGGTACATATTAGGACTTTCAATACCGGGGTCGCGGTATTGGTAATCTAAAAATACCGGTATTGAAAGTCCTAGTACATAATTATGTACCAATAAAAGAAAAAAGGCATCACTACGTTTTAATTATTTGGTACAAACTATATTGAATTCATTGTATTCCATTTTGTGGAAATACAAAAGCTATGAAAGTTCCGATTTCAATTATTTCATTTAGAATTTATTTAGCGTTAATGGTTTCATTAATCGCAAAACTGAATAAATTAATTACGAAACTCCAACAAATTCCATTTTGTAGACAACCCAGTTACTACCTGCAAAAACATATTTTATCCAAGGTAACTACGAAACTCAATTACTAAAAAGGGATAAATTCTCTTTTGATAATGAATTACCAAACAGTGAAACATAATTCTCGATTCGCAGCCAAATGACTGCGAAAAAAGAAAAATAAATTCCTGTTTCGTAGTCAACTACGAAACAGATTACGAATGCAGAAATTAAATTCCGCTTTGGTAGTCAATTACGAAACGGTGAAAAATAATTCTTCTTACGTAGGTAACTACGAAACCATAATTACGAAAACAGACCAAAGGGAATTTGGCTTTATTTTTCCTAACAAAACTTTCAATAATATATGACTACCGGTTATCAAGTGTACAAATACTACTTATATTATTACTGTTATGTGTAATTATAAAATGAAAAGTAACATCATTAGTCATACTGTTATTTAGTTTCGGAGGCCTAGCTTTCGAGTTCGAGTTGGCAGAGTTGCTGAGCGAGCGTAGTAGATGTAGTAAGTATATGATGCGATTACTCGAAGACGCCTGAACCGATTAGCATTTTTTTATTTTTATTTAAAGGTGTATAGTTTTGAGATATTGTTTTATAAATCTTAACGTAATCAGTTCAGTCGTTTATGAGATATCTACAAAAACTGGTGAAGTTCGTTGTTTTTAAATTTTTTTTATTTCGTGTTTTTCCCACAAAACCTAAAACTATGTATTATTAAGGATTAGGAGGCTTCCAAAAATGCTTTATTGTCAATAAAATACAGTGATTAGTGATGACAATTTGAAGATTTGAGACTTAAACGAAGACACTTCTAGATTTCCTACAGATAAAATCGATTAAGTCATTGTGGATTTTTAGTAAATTTTGTAATAACTTAAAAATCGGAGACTTTTTTTTATCATATTGTGATTTATAAGAAACGTACATGTCAACCAAAGCTTAATCAAAGGAATATGTTGTTCTAGATGTATTGATAAGAGAAATAAACAAAAATATATTTCTACAGGAAAAAGCAACTAAGTTTGCGACTGTTTTATTAAAATCGCATTTTTATTGTCAATCAAATACAGACTGAATAATTTTCACGATTAGATAGTAAACTAGACAATATAGGCTATAAAATTCTAAATACAGATTGTACATATCTTAATTTTTTTATGTAAAGATATACCTCCAAACATTAAAATCACATTATCTCAAAATCACTTTTTTTTACTTAGTCGGTATTTGCAGTAATAGGACGATATTATACTAATTCACAAGCGTACAACATACGTCATTGCCTACATTAGGAACTTATACTACAAGGGTCAGTTCTCAGGCCATGATTAGCCATTAAAGTACATGATATAATCTTGCTTTTTAATTTTATAGATTTATAGGTAGAGTTCAACTAGTTTTAGGACATATTTTTTACATTTAAGTCAGTATTTATTTACAAATAATAGTATTTATGTACAATTTATATACATAACCTAAGTCTAACTAACCTAACCTATGTCTAAGATTAGCCCTTGTGCCATTCTACCGAAGTTGTTGGCGGCATTGTTGCTGTATCGCAATGCTAATACGCTGTGCAAAGAAGTTGTCACCAATTTCGGTCTTTAGTTACGTCAACCAGTAGGCTTATGATGGTACCACGTCTAATCATTTGTCGTCGTTGCTGTCACGTTCTAACAAGTATGCAAGTGCGAAAGTGACGAGTAGCACGATAAATGGATAAAACGAGACCATCATGAGCCATCAGACTTTTCGCGATTTCAGCAAAGGCGCGCTGGGATCCCATCAACCTAAAGTTTCTACGCCGAACGGTACCGTTTTAGTCGTAAACGACGGTTGATTTTTTGCGGAGGAGTTATATTTATTACGCTCTACGCCTTAAATGTAGTTAGTCGTTCATATGACAGAAAATAAATGTATGAAACGGTCCGGAACTCCGCTAGCCAATGTGTTATCTTAACCACTCACATTTTATCAACAGTTACAATCTGTAAGCGCCGGCTCTCACTTCGATAAGATTCGATTCGATATTTGCAATCCGTAGGACACAAACTTAATAAACGGCCCATAATAAATAAAGTGCCCTTTCCGCGTTTGGGGTTCCCTGTCGAAGTAAAAGCTTTGAAATAATATTTTTCCCCTCACTAGCTCGTAAAGTGCTCGTTTATCCTTTAATACGAACGTGTAAAAACGCATATTATTCACTTGTGTGGCAGAGTAATGACCTTGGTTTTGGAATAACAAAACGTAAAATGCTCATGGAAATCGTTCCATATTAATGATAATTAAATAATTTGTTTGAGAATTTAGTGTAAAATACAAACCTTTATATAATATGATGATTTTAACATATAAATCCTAAAATTCCATAAGTAACAATTGTTTTAGTGAATGATGATAAGATTACTAGATGCAATCACAAAACGCAGAAAATGTCAACGTCAACATTGTCAAAGAATATTATAGGTTATAATCTTTATTTACCGACTCGAAAACGCATAAAAATAGTAAACTAAACAACTTTCAGGGTGTTCTGTTATAATTTTGTAAAAATAATGAATGAGAATGATTTAATAATGCATTGGCGTTGGTGTGCAACTACAGGAATGTGTTAAAATCGTGCTGCGTTTACTTTTTCGTGCAAGTTTACTGCGACAAAATCTTGCATTAAATACATGATGCATTTGGAAAATTATTATCACTAACCCGATAATGATTGTAATGTGAACAAATAATTACCTTTTTTGAGTTTCCTCGCTATAGTGAGGGGAAAAGTTTTGTGTTACACACGGGTGCAAATGTATTTTACTTCTCGTATGTTAAAACACTAGCTGCGCTCAGGATTCTATTTTAGAACCACTCGCTTCGCTCGTGGTTCAACTATAGAATCCTTTCGCTAGCTCGTGTTTCAATTTCATACTCGCGGGTAAAATACAACTTTGCACCCTTGTATAACAAATAACTATTTCTGTACAAAATGAAAAAATCGTCCCCACTTTACGAGTACAGGAGGTACCCGAAAAAATGTTTTTCTATGTTTTAGTCTACTACTTTGTCGTCGTGATTAATAGGAATAGGTACCTATACCAAATTGCAAAATTCTAGTACCAGGACAGGCCGACCTGGCAAAGCTATAAGGGTTCCTAGTTTACTACATAATCCTAAAAATGTAGGTAATTCTCATAATCGACACGCTGGGCAAGCGGTTGGCGATCGCAGATGCGTGTCCATTATGATGATTGATGACGCTGCTGCCCATCATCAATCTTGATTAAATGAATAGTCAATTAGTGACATTTCAGTAGTATATAATAAGGGAGGGCACACACTGTAACGTAACTGGGAAGAGCCAAGCCATCCGAAATTTCAACTTGCCACTGATTTTATGTTTTATATAGACTACGAGCGTGCAATATACAGTGTGTTAACATGATGCAGGCTTTTATTTGAACCGAGGATTGAGATGCAGATTCTTAGCCAAACCATGTGCATTATTTGTTTAAAAATCCTAATTTTAAAAGTAATTAACTTTCTAAGAAAAGTTAATTGTGAAGCAATGTACTTCAAAATAAATCGTTAATTGGCACTTGACAATGACAGATCGCAGCCACTCGCAACGTTTGACAACTAAGCAGTACACGCGTTACATTGATCGTTCGAACGAAATTAAAATAATTGTTCAGTTAATTTAAATATTTGTCAACTCTTAATACTCGAAAACGATTGCCAGTAATGCGTATTATTACCCATTTTCGTAAAAGCCTGGGTCATGGTAACACACTGTATAACAGGGACGTCTAACGCCAGCTCAAAAATGCCCCCAAAAACAATTGTTCAACTGTGCCAAGATGGGCAGGACATAGCGCTTTTCTTAACACCGCGCATATTATTTCCGCGCAACATCTTTGATAAATGTTTATTGAATGTAGCCAATCAAAACTTTGATGTACCAATCACAATTATTTTTAAATGGCCGTTTAACTTTTTTTAATTCATTACCGTGATGCATTGAAGAGGTGGTGACACTTATGAACTAAAATACTAAAATTCAGGACCGTTTCTGAAAGGCAATTTAGTATGGCGTGCGGCTTCCATGTTTTGTTTATTCGTAGCTACGAGCTGACGGAAGGTTCTTCCGCAACGAACAAGGTCCAAAGTGAATCATTCTTAAGACGGAACCCACTCCCGCCACGGATGGGCTTGACGACCTTCATTTTAGTTACCCTGAGGTTCTGCTTGAGTTGAGAAATGAGTAATACAAATCCATTTTACGTCTCTTATTGAATCCGACCGCTGTAGCAAATTACAGGGCGCGACGCCTGATTGTATTTGAAGTGAAAACCGCATTTCCATCGCTAAGTTTAACAACCTCGGATAGCGTTAGATAATATTATCGCGAAAACAACCCTCCGGCATTAGGCATAAAGATCATCTTTCTTTGAAGTTTAAGAGCTAAGGGTGAGATAGAACGGATGACCACATTTCTAGCTGTCTTGACGGGATCGTGGCGTTGCTGCTGATTCGGATAATGATGCGTCAATTAAAAAAATAGTTATAATAGATGCTTACTGTTCTCACTGTACAGATTACTACTACTATTTAATTGCATTTGATAGAGTGACCTACAATACTTCCGTAAGCGCTCTTTATATTAAAATATATCATTTTATTCATTTTGTCACAGTTTATCTGTTTTATTACTTTATTGAATATATAACACTTACCTATCAGATAATTATAAATAAATTTTGTGTGTATCTATCACACACACATCACATCACACATCATCACCCTTTAAACAGTCCACTGCTAGACAGAAGCCTTCCTATTACCTAAGCGTTTAGAGTGTGTATGTCTAAATTAGGGCTCCCGATATACGTACTATTCGCCGAACCGTAGCTCCGTGTTCTTAACCCCGGCGGTACTAAGATCACGAATTTCACAGTCACGCCGAGATACGTACCCGAATCTTTGTTTGTATACGTATCTACGAATCTTGGCTTCGTTCTGGCAACGACTGCTCGTGGCATGGATCCGGCCGGACCAATTACTATGCAAACAAATAAAGCCTATTATTGAATAACAGCTTGTTTTTAAAGTACGTATTGAGTATTATACTCTGAATCGGGACGAACGGTATTTTATTGATTAGACTTGCATTTTTCGTATCGATTTATGTTATAGAATAACGTGGTAGGTACTGTGTTCTATATAACAAGCGACGGTGTCATTTATGGATTAGAATTTATATTGTGATTTTGAATCACCAGATAGAAAAATTAAAAAAGAATGTTAAAAATATTTGGCCAAATTGCTATACATAAAATATAATACAGTCGTTCATGTAAGTTTATTACCTGACAGGGCGGCCCTTTTGTAGATAAGACCTATACTAAGAATTTGCACGCGCAAAGTAGCTAACAATAGTTTGTCTGCGATGTAATTGACCACACGTGGTAATTTTACTGATAAATATGTTAACTTGGGCTTTACCTTTACCTGGTACACCTTTTGTTTGTGAAGTTGAATGAAATAGCCGCATCTTTGTTTTGATATAGATAAGCGGGGATGTTTTAGTAAATTTGAAAAGGGCAATTTCGGGTTTTGATTTTATACGTGTTTAGTCACTAATAAGATTGCAGGCCGGACAGACTTAGCGAGAGTTTAGTCGAATTTAAATTGTTTTTTTTTTATTATTTTGTTACGTTTTTGTATTGTTACTGTTGGTGAGAAGATAGCGTTTTTAAAGTGTATTAATAATGAAGATCAGTTGGGTGTGGAGTTATGCCACCAGGGTCGGTGACACGGCTTTATGCACTTTGTGCAATGATCGTACGAACAATGAGTTTTCGTGTCGTGGTGGTACAACAGGATCGACAGGAAAGCATTTGAAAGCGGTGCACCTAAAATCTCCCGTCATCGTCACGACATCCAATGAGTTAGTATATTGTATTTTTTAATATCCTTTTATATTTTAAAAGTTCCCTATTTTGTAGGAAATAAAATAACGCTGTAAATTTGTATATTTATGACGCATTTATTTTGTTCCTGAGTTATGGGTTTCCTAGTATAGATTAATCGTTGTCTGGTACCCTCAATATTGATTTATGTATTTATTTATATCAACTTTATTGCACGAAAGAAAAACTTAAATTATGATATTTAGAACTAAGAAAAAATATTTACTCCGCACTGTGTTATGTATTTTTTAACTTCCGTTCACATCTCATTATTAAATTAGGTAATTAATACATAACAATGTGTCAGTTTTTATTAATATTGAACTCAGAAAATATCTATATTTTATAATTCTGCCCTCCTTACCTTAAAAAGTAAAATATTAATATGTAAAATTTAATCTCAGTACGTATACAGTATATACGTTATCATACTGAAATTAAGTACAACTAAGTTATCGCACTTTACGTTAGAAAGGCAATTAGGTAACCACTAAATTAGATTCACAAATATCACGGAACATTTTCATCCGTTTTCCTTAGTCCTTAAAGACAACGCATCGAATCGTCACTCAACAACGCGGGCGGAACGGATCTGCGTGTAATTAAGATACGTATCCCCGTGTACACGTGTATACGTAACTTTATTGATACGTAGCCGTGTAACACGCAGGAAACGGGCCTTAAAACCGTGGCCGTGTAACACGGCAACGGGGATCCGGCTACGGCTACACGAAACACGGTCACGACCACGAGCCCTAGTCTAAATGCAATAGATTGTCAATTAGTCTGAGCCCTGAGAACGAGCCCCACGAGTTTTTTTTGGGTCCATATTGGCTCTCATAAAATTTGTATTCCTATTTACGATTGTCCGTAGTACAATCGTAAATACTGCCGTGCAATTCCTAAACCACAGTAACTGACAAAAGTCGATTTTGAGATAATAGCAAAAAACAGTTTTAAAATAATATATTTTCCAAGATTTGATAGTTATTGAGATATTTTTTTGACCAAAATGAAGCATTTAAATCATACAATATGATAAATTAAAAAATACGTGCTTCTGCATTTTCTAAAATTAAATATGTGGTTTTTTCGAAATTCTGTGTTTGTACTGCGCTTTTAAAAACAGGGAAAAATATAAGAATTACTAATTAAGACACAGTAAAATGACCACTTACTGCACAAATTTTGCGTGCTTTTTAGAGATAGGCGGCATTTTACAGATTAAACTGCAGTAAAAGGGACTAGTGTACTGTAATTTAACTAGGGCTCGTGGTCGTGACCGTGTTTCGTGTAACCGTAGCCGGATCCCCGTTGCCGTGTTACACGGCCACGGTTTTAAGGCCCGTTTCCTGCGTGTTACACGGCTACGTATCAATAAAGTTACGTATACACGTGTACACAGGGATACGTATCTTAATTACACGCAGATCCGTTCCGCCCGCGTTGTTGAGTGACGATTCGATGCGTTGTCTTTAAGGACTAAGGAAAACGGATGAGAATGTTTCGTGATATTTGTGAATCTAATTTAGTAGTTACCTAATTGCCTTTCTAACGTAAAGTGCGATAACTTAGTTGCACTTAATTTCTGTATGATAACGTGTATACGAGTACGTAGGTACTGAGATTAAATTTTACATATTAATATTTTACTTTTTAAGGTAAGGAGGCCAGAATTATAAAATATAGATATTTTCTGAGTTCAATATTAATAAAAACTGACACATTGTCATGTATTAATTACCTAAATTAATAATGAGATGTGAACGGAAGTTAAAAAATACATAACACAGTGCGGAGTAAATATTTTTTCTTAGTTCTAAATATCATAATTTTAGTTTTTCTTTCGTGCAATAAAGTTGATATAAATAAATACATAAATCAATATTGAGGGTACCAGACAACGATTTATCTATACTAGGAAACCCATAACTCAGAAACAAAATAAATGCGTCATAAATATACAAATTTACAGCGTTATTTCCAACAAAATAAGGAACTTTTAAAATATAAAAGGATATTAAAAAGCAATATAATTAAAAAATACAATACACTAACTCATTGGATGTCGTGACGATGACGGGAGATTTTAGGTGCACCGCTTTCGAATGCTTTCCTATCGATCCTGTTGTACCACCACGACACGAAAACTCATTGTTCGTACGATCATTGCACAAAGTGCATAAAGCCGTGTCACCGACCCTGGTGGCATAACTCCACACCCAACTGATCTTCATTATTAATACACTTTAAAAACGCTATCTTCTCACCAACAGTAACAATACAAAAACGTAACAAAATAATAAAAAAACAATTAATTTAAATTCGACTAAACTCTCGCTAAGTCTGTCCGGCCTGCAATCTTATTAGTGACTAAACACGTATAAAATCAAAACCCGAAATTGCCCTTTTCAAATTTACTAAAACATCCCCGCTTATCTATATCAAAACAAAGATGCGGCTATTTCATTCAACTTCACAAACAAAAGGTGTACCAGGTAAAGGTAAAGCCCAAGTTAACATATTTATCAGTAAAATTACCACGTGTGGTCAATTACATCGCAGACAAACTATTGTTAGCTACTTTGCGCGTGCAAATTCTTAGTATAGGTCTTATCTACAAAAGGGCCGCCCTGTCAGGTAATAAACTTACATGAACGACTGTATTATATTTTATGTATAGCAATTTGGCCAAATATTTTTAACATTCTTTTTTAATTTTTCTATCTGGTGATTCAAAATCACAATATAAATTCTAATCCATAAATGACACCGTCGCTTGTTATATAGAACACAGTACCTACCACGTTATTCTATAACATAAATCGATACGAAAAATGCAAGTCTAATCAATAAAATACCGTTCGTCCCGATTCAGAGTATAATACTCAATACGTACTTTAAAAACAAGCTGTTATTCAATAATAGGCCTTATTTGTTTGCATAGTAATTGGTCCGGCCGGATCCATGCCACGAGCAGTCGTTGCCAGAACGAAGCCAAGATTCGTAGATACGTATACAAACAAAGATTCGGGTACGTATCTCGGCGTGACTGTGAAATTCGTGATCTTAGTACCGCCGGGGTTAAGAACACGGAGCTACGGTTCGGCGAATAGTACGTATATCGGGAGCCCTAAATTTAACTAGTATTTTGATTGAATTTTCGTGCTACGAACTTCATTCACAGCAGTAAAATATAGTTTTTTTAAATAAAGTAATTAAAATACAACAAAAATTTGTAACAGCATTACATGATTTTATTATTAAGAAATTCAAACACGCTTATCAAGTTTCATGCCAATGTGAGACACAGAAGGATGTAAAAAACGATTTAAAAGTTACTTGGAAAACGCAGTTTATTTAGGGATTTGTCGTCAATAATACAAAAATTAGACAAAAATTAAGGTTTATTACCACATTTTCTTAAGAAATGAAATAACAATCAACTTAAGGTACCAGTATCGGTTGTAATCATAGTAAATGGCACATTATATTTAGCCTTTCATTGATGTCAATGAGTAAGCTCACGACTGATTATGGCGTAGCACTTCTACGATTAATTTTAATAAATATAATTTCTTACGTATTCGTGTCAGTTATAAATCAAAAAGTCTTTAGAATACTGTATATTATAATACAATACCGTATAAAATAATAAATTGTCATCAATTATGATCTGTTACTACAATAGTACTCCGCTCCTGTAGTATATTTATGTATGACACGTTATAGGTTTTGTTATGTTTTTTTGGAGAAAACTAGGAAAAAAATTTGGTTCGTTAAAGCACCCTGTTAATAAGATAAATAAATGAAACCTCTTTAGTCATAATTCTAGAACCGCCGGCCGGTTTGTGGAGGCCTAAGTATAATAAGGCCTTGACAGACAGTGTTAAACAAACATCTTGACAGGATAATTTACTGATGGGATGATTATTTAGAAAATAAATTATAATGTTCTTTTTTGTTCGGTAAATGTTTTTTTTTATTTCTAGTGAAAGTTAATTGTTTTGATGTTAAATTAAAGTCCCTTAAATATTCGTGACTAATTTAATAACACCGTATATATATTATGTAGCAATTAATTAAAGAAATGATTAAGAATTTACTTTCATATTTTATGTTTAGCTTTGAATTTAAACTAACATAAAGAAATTTGTTAAATGCATCTGGAATTACCGTATAAGAAACTTAAACCAAAAAGTATGTAGCAATCTTATCGAATCCTTAAACAGGTAAATACAAATTTCTAAATACTCGATTATTGACTGGTATTGGCGGTATTCGTATAATTCATATTATGTATAATCTACTTCATACGTTACGGCGAGGTACCGCAATAAAGAACAAATGTAACAATATTATGACATAACGATGATATTTGTTGGCAAGGCATTGCTTAATAAAATGATACCGCCGCCTAGGAACCATAACTCGCATAGCAAAATTAAATGTGTACAAACTAAAGAGAAGGTTATTTTTTTGTATTTTAAGAACCTAATAATTAGGTAATAATCAGTGATCGGTTTTTTGGATTCCCCCGGCGGGTCTCTATAGTAATTTGAAAAATAAACTTTAATTATATTGCCATATTTCTGTTTCATAAAATATGCTCTGGTGTGTATAATACAATAGTGTTAAATATTTTTTTATTGTCACACCCATATTTCTTTATACGCGAAATCCCGCTAGGGGGAATCCAAAAAACCGATCACTGGTAATAATACCTTTATGTGTTTAACTATATAAGTTTTCACTCGTTTATCAACAGACGACACCTTGGTTGTTTTAAATTGTAAATAGGTCAAGAATTATTTTACAACCTTAAACAGGATGTTCTAACGATATCACTATAAGCTATCTTCAAGGAAGCTCCGAGATGGAACTACTCGTAACTCGAATTTGCCACTTAAAATAAACGTCTAAATGCAGTTAAAATAGTCAAATAACATAAAAATACTGTCTAAACTGCAGCCCCTTGGGGTGCTACTATCCTTTAGCTAGTATTATTGCTATTGTAAGTAATACAACATACAGCATAATGTGTACATTAATGAACTTGTTGCTGCAGTTTAGATGGCAATACGATACTTATTTGAACAGTAGTGTACCACTTTAAATATCGTTATTTTATTCCTACTGCGTCTTAACTAGTAATTATGCTTATTAATCTATGAAACTGGAAACGCAGTACAACACTTTTAGCATAAAAATTGTATACTGTGTTTTAATTATTTTCTTTATAAACGAGATACTATGAGTTTACAGGCTAAAAATCATGAAAATCTACACCTGTACTGCGTTTTAGTCAGTATCAGCCCAAAAACCGTAGCCGTAGACCATTTTACTGCGCTTTATATTGCATTGTGCAGGAAAAACGAGTCACTTACTGCTTTTGGGGATTCGAGTTTCCATGTTCCAGTTTTCCAAATTAAAAACCGATCGATTGGGATTATGCGTTTTGATTTGCTGATTATAGATCACCAATAAACCAAAAATCGGAAAATTGGCAGTTACTGTGGTTTAGGAATTGCACGGCAGAATAGGAGTCGTCATAATTGTAGTTCATAATTATTATCACACTCTTCATATTTTTTTTCTTCATACATTTTATGTTCATACATTTTAATTCTATGATCGGAGCTCATACACACACTGTCGTCATAATTTTTTATTTCATAATGTTTCAATTAAAAAAGTGTTTGATTCATATTTTTTTTTATTCAGAATAATTTTACGAATGATGTTCGTTACAAATACGACGCCGTGAGACGTAAGCGCTATCGACAATGAGGTCCCTTTACCCAGATAACGTCACATATTTGTAATTCCCGACGCAAAAACGACGGGGTGTACCGCGACGCGACATATATCTAGGAGTTACTCGATCTTTGATGGCTCAAGGATAGATTTTATTTTTGACTTTTTAGATGTTTGCTTTTTTAGCGTTGGGGGTTTTTTATTTATTCAATTAAGAAGGTATAAAGGTTTATTTATTTATAACTAAGGTTATGTAAGAATTATATTTCTAACTAAACCCAAACTTTCTGGCAGCATTTCGGTTCTGTGAGGGTCGCAGTTCTAACCCAACCTAAACCAACTTTCTGGCAGCATTTTGGTTCTGTTAAGGTCGCAGTTCTAACCTAACCTAACCCACCTTCCTGGCAGCATTTCGGTTCTATGAGGGTCGCAGTTCTAACCTAACCTACCTTTCAGGCAGCATTTTGGTTCTGTGAGGGTCGCAGTTCTAACCTAACCTAACCCACCGTTCTGGTAGCATTTTAGTTCTGTGAAGGTCGCAGTTCTAACCTAACCTAACCCACCTTTCTGGCAGCATATTGGTTCTGTGAGGGTCGCAGTTCTAACCTAACCTAACCCACCTTTCTGGCAGCATTTTGGTTCTGAAAAGGTCGCAGTTCTAACCTAACCTAACCCACCTTCCTGGCAGCATTTCGGTTCTGTGAGGGTCGCAGTTCTAACCTAACCTAACCCACCTTCTGGGAGCATTTTAGTTCTAGAGCTATGCTATATACGTAAAAGATAATGTTTTTGTATTTTGCAATTGCAGGTATTAAAAAAAATATTGTAAAAGAGATGTATGACTATTGACAGTACGAACTTCAATGTAATATAACACTTATGATCAAGAAATATATGAAAACAAAAATTAGTGTAAACAAATGTATGAACATTAACATTATGAAGTCGAATGATTAGGAATTTCAATATTTTATTATAATAAAAATTATGAAGAGTGATCATTATGATATAAAATTGTATGAGACTCATTTTCGGACTTCCGATATTAGGAGTTAAAAAGTTATGTGAATGAAAACGCACCCGTTTTTATTCTGATATAACTTCTGCCTCTTATATACTCGTATGTAGGTTGTAGGTAGGTATTGGTTTTATATTTTCTATTATAGGCGATACTAGATGGCGCTTTCAATTTATGAGCGGGTCTTTCTCGGGGCGTTTTTAATTAGTCGTTCTGTTAGTTTAGCTCTCCGGACTAAAGTAGCTAAAGAACTTCCTATGTAGCTCGGTTCTCGGCAAACACCGGCGGACAAGGCGATTGATAGTACACAAAGATGTGCCTGCAAAGTGCCATGTTAAATATATATTTCTCAAACATGCAATAAAATATTGTTGTTATGTTCCTTATAATAGGCTGCGAAGTATGACGTTTCAGGACAAGAGGTCGTTAATGTAATTTCATACTAATCTTAAAGGCCTAGGCTGACAAAATTCTCTTTTTTAATTCCATTCCAGATTAATTCGTGGCACAGGCATTATGACATTCTGCCAAAAAAAAACTTTGATGTTTTGGTTATTCATTGCATGTTTGAGAAAAGCACTATACATACCTCGGCCGGAAATATGGGGTTACCCGCCTCAGATCTATTCTATATGTTTTCGGCCGGCAACCCCTTTCGTCCCGGCCTCTATAGTAACGTACTAATAATAATAATAATGAATGAGGTATGGAAGAGCAAGGAGCTACACGGGCGGTTCTACAAGGCCCTCACGGGACCTGACGTGGATCTGCTCGCGTCGGTGAACTGGCTACGATTCGGGGACCTCTTCGGAGAAACCGAGGGTTTTGCCTGTGCAATTGCTGACGAGGTTATCATGACGAATAACTACCGGAAGTATATCCTGAAGGACGGTACGGTCGACATTTGTCGGGCATGCCGCCGTCCCGGTGAGTCACTCAGGCATATTATTTCCGGTTGTTCTCAGATTGCTAACACCGAGTACTTGCACAGACATAACCTCATAGCCAGTATTATACACCAGCAGCTTGCTCTTCAATACGGCCTTGTGGACGTCGAAGTGCCATACTATAAGTACACAACTGCACCAGTTCTCGAAAATGGTCGTGCCACGCTCTATTGGGATCGACCTATCATCACGGACAGGACTATTGTAGCCAATAAGCCTGATATCGTGCTGGTAGATCGATCGCAGCGCCGGGCTGTGCTCGTCGACGTCACCATCCCCCATGATGAGAATCTCGTGAAGGCCGAGAAGGACAAGTCCAGTAAGTACCTAGACTTGGCCCACGAGATAACCGCCATGTGGGATGTTGACTCGACGATCATAGTCCCGATAGTCGTTACAGCGAACGGTTTAATAGCGAAGAGTCTCGACCAACATCTTAAGAGTCTCTCGCTAGATGGCTGGATCATGGGTCAGATGCAGAAGGCGATAATCCTGGACACGGCGCGGATAGTCCGTCGGTTCCTCTCCCTGCGACCTTAACCACCGGCAGCTTGGGCCCGCCCCGTTGCCGGCGGCACACTAGGTTAGGTTTTTTATAAAGTGTTTATATTTTATATTGTTTTTGTATGTTGTATTGTATTTTACTTTTATAGACATTTTTATAACAAACCTAACTTGAGAAAATAAATAAATAAAGGAGATAATAATGAAATAAACATTACATAAATAGAAGTATTCTCATTATCCTGTCCTTGCTATTCACTACCTACATAATATTTTCTTACCAATATAAATTAAATTTCATTACAATTTGGATATAATAATGACCCATGATATTTTCATAAGTAAGATATCATATATAGGTGAACTTATTTCAACCTCCGTTTTTTCGTATAGTTACTTCTCAGCGCAATTGCATTTGAAGTTGGTCCCACAAAGATGAACATTTTTATCCTGTAGATACCTAGTCTCTCATTAGGGAGATAAGGCTATCAGAAAGGATTACCATTTAACATCATTCGCAGCCAGCACTTTTCAGTTTGAGGCGAGGCCTGGCGATGCCCTTTCCATTACCACTTTCCTTTTGGTGCTAACTATTTACTGCGACTTTGGAATCGTGTATTTCACTAAACTGGGTTCTCCGCAACCGTAGGCACTTTCTTGGTGATATCTTGATTTCATCAGCATAACCTTCGATGCTTATTGTACTACAAAATTGTTCCTTATGCATATCAAAAACATTTCATAAACGAATTAATTAATAAATATATACCTATATACCTATGTGAATAGCAAGCCTATACCTAAACAATAGTTACCTATACCTATACTTAAACAATAGTTCTAAGTGCAAGACTTAAATATTTATAAAAGTTTTAAATATACACAATTATGTTAGTTAAAAACAGTACGTACCTATAAAATATAAGTACATAAATACCACACAAATTATACAAAATACAAATTAGGTAACTATCACAGTAAGTCTCCTCTGACCATGATTCCAATATACTTTTTCTACCCATCGGTATAAAACCTTATACAAAAAATATATTTGAAGACTAACTGTAAGTACTTTAAGAAACAAATTATCTTCCTAGTGAAATACTAAATACCAAACAATTAATAAGACTCGTTTTAAATCATGCTTTCGGAACAGTTTAATGCAAATCCCATTAAAATCTCTAAAGAACCTGAATAAGTTGTTACATAGCTATACTTTCCCTCTCGTTTATTACGATTTCGGAGAAAGGACCGTCATCTTTAACGTTAAACCTGCCGCCGCGTTCAAAATTTCTCGAATAAATTATAACGAATTTCAAACGAGAGAGGATCTGGTTAACCACTTTTTTAAGTTGAAAGAAAAACAAAGTGGCGGAGTAAAATTTAGTTGTTTCATCTTTAATTTTCCTCGTCGGCCAAGCGTCGAGGTATCGATAGTATTTTTTATACTTTAAAATTAAATGGAAAAGTTGCGGTCAGAAGATTGTAAGGCTGGATCGGTCTACAAACTTGACCGAAGTTTAGCCGACCTGGAAAAATATTCCATCCTACTTATATATTTTATTTTGTATTGTACTACGTCTTGAGGAGGCAACTTTTTCGTTTATTTCGGTAGCATACAATTCTGCTTAGCATAAAAGATAATAGGCTATTGTATTTTATCGGGGACTACTTATTGGCGCACCTGTCAAAACATCACTGGGTAAATGTTTCCGCATAATATAACAAATGCAAATATTGTTATTCTAAGCACAATCTGCTTTCGCAACGGTTGTTTGCCAATATCGAGGGCTGAGACGTGTATGAGACAAAGTGAGGTTGGAATTTAAATAAGCAGCTAGGCATTGACGTCTGAGTGTTCTGCGTATTGGATCGCTGAAGGACTGAAGAACACCACCTACAGCGCATTCAGAAGAAAAATATGATATTGTCTTCATGTATATATTTTAGTTTTCCTCTTGACACAAATTTATCAGTACAAGTCATAATTATTTGATGTTATTACATCCTCTGATTGACGAACTTGCGATACCGAAAATTGGGTAGGTAGTTTTTCTGGTGTAACGTAGGTAGGTAAACATAGGTTTGCGTCTTCTTTTCTTACGCGTACTGAAAAGGAGTTGAATTCCCTGCTGGCGTCTATATTTCCGAGATCATAATGAGCATTTTCACTTTTTGGGTCACCCAATTAGCGTGAAGTTAAAAAACTTTAATTTCAGTCAGCTTTGTAACGACAATTAAGCACTAAATTTCAATAAGAACTCAGTTTTGGTGTTAATTTTACAAACTATGAGCCATATTTTAATATAAAAACACCGATCGGGTTTAAATTCCTAAAGATATTGTGCTTAACCGTCGTTACAAAGCTGACTGCAATTAACGTTTTTTTAATTTCACGCTAATTGGGTGTCCCTTAAAGTGAAAATGCACTAATAACCCATCAACTTTTAAGTCTTCTTTGAGAACTCACTCCATCGTAGGTCGCGTCTCTGCCGGCTAGTCTGTGGCCATGAGTAAGCCCATGTCAAATAAAAAAGATGTAACCTACTATGTAAAACAAATTGACTAATAATTTAAGAATATCACTACTTAAGGAACACCGTCGTACTAATAAAAATATAAAAACTATGTTATCTAATATTTGCTACGACCATGGGTTCATGTTTCATATGTTATATACTACATATATGTTGTTCATGAGTGCAATTTAATAAATAAATGGTGATGAATGAATTCATCATCATTTAGCTTCATTTGGCCACTTTGATGTTTGGAGTTGTGAGCACACAGACGCCATCCTACCTTTTCAATAAGCTCATTTGGTCACGCAATTCTAGGTCGTCCGAGGTCTTCAAGGTTTCTCAAACTCGTTTGTCCTCCTCATCAAACGGCGGCGTTTCGTGGTAGCTTCAGATATGCAGCTACGAGATGCTGGAACATTATTCCGCCGCCGATCCGTGCACTGAAATCGATTCATACTTTTAAAGCAAAATGCCGGGTATATTTCCTTAGTGACCAAATTTATGGTAATCAAAAATTAATATGAAAATTACAACACTTAAGTAATGTTAAAAAATTTAATGATATTGTTTTAGTATTTACTCACCATCCTGTAATGCCTTTAATATATATATAAGTGTTTGATACTTGTTTGAATGTAGATTAGATAATTATTAGCAGATATTATATTTGGCTCAAGTGGGTAGATCACCTCTCAGTCCAGCAAGCGCCACGGTGTCTTCTTAATTATATTTTCTTTTTTCCTTTACGAGGTTTACCGCATGTTCTCACTAAATTAGTCTGCATATTCCTTTAATTTTTTTTTTGTAATTTTTTATTTTTATTGAATTTAATTTCTCACATTCTCTCTTGTCAAATCTTATCTTGGCACGTGTTACGAGTAGTATACAGGGTTGCCAGTGCCAATTAGTATAATGTTTTCATGCATGTACTGTTACCGGTGTCACTTGTTAGTTTTAAGAATAGTCTTAACACGTTCCATGTGCAGCTAAAATCGATTGTGTCACCTCTCACGTGCAAATTCTCACACACAATTTCAAGCATAATCTGGCAGCAGTATTAAAAATCCGCCAATACCAAATTTTATCAAATTGACACTTTTTACAGCTGATACGTGCGGGTAAGTTAACGTAGCTTAGCTCGTACGTGCAAATTTCAAATTATCCCTATATGTAAATAGGGTCGTTGTAATGGTATCTGGCGTGTATTTAATTCTGGCTGGACTTTATTTCTTAAGGGAACGAAATAGTTGTGAAAATAATTTCTTAGTAATAAGTAAGGTCTGAGGTAAGTAGGGGTATTGATGGATAAGTCACATGGCGATTTATAAAATTGAAATATATTATCGCAAATTAGTAAGGAAAGGTGTGTTCCTATTCGATCTATTAAGTTTTAAATACAAAACAAAATCTTAACCTTATTATCAATGCTAGACTATTACGAAAATTAACAATTACTATCATACCAAATATAACTACGTCTTTTAATTTACACAAAGCAAAAGTACCTAAACACCTTCCTTTTCTGGGAACATAATTCAATATTTGTAATGCTAAAGCCAGGAAAACCCAGAAAAACCTGGCAGAAGCAAGTAATATTTATGCTAAGTAAATAATGATAATTATAACATTACACCGTAACGTTAATTACAAATACAACCTCTTGAATGAAAATTCCAAGACAATAATGTATAATATAACACACAGAAATTTCAATTATAATTAAAGACTCCATACATACACAAGTAAGTGTTATATATTAAATTGACATCAACATTAAGTGTCCACAATATCATAGCCTGTTCTCAGAAATATCAGTAAATAGGGATTCGAACCCCCTGTTTGTAAAACAATCCAATATAAGGTTCTTTGGCTAATATCAATTGAACGAGGATCGAACTCGTTTAAATATTATCATGATTAAGTATCAGTCATAACCTAATAATTACAATGTTAAATTATACACAGTGGTTATAGAACAACACTTAAATGGATCAGCAAGACATTACTGATCTACACTGTGACGTACAATCTTCGATCATGACTTAAAATTACAACAATGTCATAATCACTTACTCAAGTCTTAGGTATTTAAATATCGGGAATCGAACCCAACACAATATTATAATTCTATACACAAATATCACACAAGGACAATCAAAACAATCATAAAAGGTATGTCGTGTGTACTCAGTTATTATCATAAAAGTGGTCAATATTAATGTAACCAATTATTTACAAAGTACCTTATAGTACCTATATTATTTAAACCAATATAATTAATGAAATATGATTTACATATATTATTTAGAATGCACACGACACAATTGGTAATAAAACACTTAGCTGTGAATACTGGATCGGCAACCACTGATTCTAATGTACCATTTAGATAATTAATCAAACAATCGTACAACAATATCGGAAGAACTCCGCGTCACGCGTTCTCCCAGTCTCCCATCGAAGTCCTCCATTCTCTACACATTTCCCTAAGGAAACCTTACACAACATTATCTTATCGCTACTTATATCTATTTCCGACTTTATAAACATTGACATAAGGATTTGACTTTCGAAAACTGCGCAAACGCATCGTATATCTCAGGGTTGCAAAAAGGCGGGGCGGTAAGCATCACGTAGATAGGTATCAGGGTGTTGATTTAGCCTCTCTGTCACACCTCTGGCAACATGTGGCGCTTTCCTTGTCTGACGCTACGATGTTGTTATTGTGCCTTGTAGTCAAGCGTCTTTGGTTGTAATCGTTTCCACATGTTTAAGTGGTCCTGGGCAATTCTGTGGAATTCAAAAGCGCAAAAGTTTATTCCGTCTAAAAAAATAGACAGGGTCTTAATGGGTTTGTTCCTTAGAAATGCGCATTGTCTTTCATAAGATAAAGAAATGCAATGTTATTTTATTACGTTATGTTTTACAAAGTGTGTCCATCATTTGGTGCGTTCCATTGTCATAAGTAAGAAGACATATCTCTAGAAATAATAATTAACCTATGGGATATGTTGCCATTACACCCCCCTCTCTGTAGACAGTTAAAATGTACATATTTTCACTTTCTACACCAACTAGGGCTATAAAAAAAAATTAAGTGCTGCTCTTTGAACTAAACAACTTAAACAAACAACCCCGTTTTTTTTTCTTAAATAACGCTTATTCATTTTAAAATCAGACTTTATGGTCCTACTCGAGTCTGCTTGAAGTGGGCAATAAACAAGTAACACTTAAGCATTTTGGGTCTTTCCTTCGTGAGAAATACTTCAACCTATCGAACATACGTGTTATCTTTAAAATACTTATTTCAATTAACAAGTTAAATTCTAAATATGAAATTCATTTATCTTGGATCGATAAATTGCATTATACTCGCATGTTTCTGTTACCACGCTAAATAAATCTTTACTGATTAATCTTAACATAATCATAGTAGTAAATATATTTATGAATAAACCCAATAACTATGATCGTCGTGTTCAATATCAATTGAAAACACGCTGTATTTGTAATGTAATAAAAAATATATAAAACCGTATAGACATTCACTTTGTAATCGTTACAAGTCTTTATGAAATATTAATCTCATATAATATTCTGCCAATTAATTGAATAATATGAAAACTAAACCTCGAGACACATTCATTCAAATAGATTTCAATAACAATATTGCAGCAGTCATCACTTTTGGTATATACACATTCATCTTCTTTTAAAATCACCTTTACTCTGGCCAGAGATTTTCACACATCATTTTTACATAATAGTAATTGTTAATTACATTGAAACGTATAATTGGTTTGTTTTTTATTTCACATCCATACTTAATTTTACATTTTACTAATAACGGTAAATATAAACATTCACTATCGACTTTCATAACATAGTCAAGAGG
The DNA here is from genome assembly GCA_025490895.1 of Thaumatotibia leucotreta. Taxonomy (NCBI): domain Eukaryota; kingdom Metazoa; phylum Arthropoda; class Insecta; order Lepidoptera; family Tortricidae; genus Thaumatotibia; species Thaumatotibia leucotreta. Next base: position 30,399 of record JALPQI010003228.1, read on the forward strand.
TCTTGTTTTCTGTTGTATAAATCTTTAGATAAATGCAATAATTGTGGCAGTTATAAGATTTTAAACTGTTATTATTATTATAGATGACGGCGAAAGTTGATGCATATCCGCAACAGTACCGATATATCAAGAACTAAAATCGCCAATTTTTTATGAAAAATCTGTTTATGGTAATTTACATCATTTGTATTGCGATTAATAAATGTGTAATAAAAGTTCCATTATTACTACCATTGTAAAATAAGTTATTTTATTGAATCCAAATACAAAACTTTAATGTTTAAAACACATGTTACTGAACATTATAATATGTGTATAAAATAAATATAATGCAATCATTGCACTGTATTATTCTTGTTAAATATTTTATTACCTGCAGCGCAGTAAATTACTGGAAAATCTTAGGTATATTTATTATTTCTTTGTTTTCTGATATGGTCATGTAATTATAATATCTGTTGAATCATGACAATTAAACTGAAATTCAATCTACACAAATTCGAACAAAGACTTGACCACATGTTGCTGAGTCATTTCCTCACGGAGAAGATATGAGCTGCTATAACCATCGTTCGTATACAGGATGCTTATTTATTTTTTTAATGATCCCATTGGTAAATTCTTTGACACACAGCTGAAAAGCCGGTCTTAGGCAATCTCTTAGTACTTTCAATATATATTTTGATTCTTTGATACACAGCTGAAAAGCTGATCAGGACAAATATTAAAATAGGTATTTCTGAATTTCAACATTATCTTGTCGTCTTGTTTAACGCACAGCTAATTTAGCCGGTTTTTGACGAATTTTAAAGCGACTATTCAATTTCAACTTTTTCTTGTCGTCTTATTTAACGCACAGCTAATTAAGCCGGTCTTAGACGAATTACAAAATGATTTTTAAATTTCAACGTTGTCTTGTCGTCTTATTTAACGCACAGCTAATTAAGCCGGTCTTAGACGAATATTGAAGTGATTTTTTTATTTCAACGTTGTCTTGTCGTCTTGTTTAACGCACAGCTAATTTAGCCGGTCTTAGACGGATTATAAATTGATTTTAAGATTTCAACCCTGTCTTGTCGTCTGTAACGCACAGCTTTTCAGCCGGTTTTTGGACGAATGTTAAAGTGATTTTAAGATTTCAACCTTGTCTTGTCGTCTGTAACGCACAGCTTTTCAGCCGGTTTTTGGACGAATATTAAAGTGATTTAGAGTTTCAACGTTGACTAGTCGTCTGTAACGCACAGCTTTTCAGCCGGTTTTTAGACGTATGTTAAAGTTATTTTGAATTCCAACGTTGTCTAGTCGTCTGTAACGCACAGCTTGTTAGCCGGTTTTTAGACGTATGTTAAAGTTATTTTGAATTTCAATGTTGATTAGTCGTCTGTAACGCACAGCTTGTTAGCCGGTTTTAGACGAATATTAAACTTGAATCCTTCTCTTTGTACACTGAAATGTATATATAGTATCGTTAGGTATCTATACAATATAGAGTAAATATTGTATGCTAGATTATACTTGAATTTCTTACGCAGGATTCGAACCTGGATCTTATGTAACCAAAATCAGTATTTATTATGTAGATCATTAGCGTTTCCTTGAGTAAAATTATCTGTATCTACATGAATACCCTGTTCTCGCCAGAGTCTCTTCATCCACCGGGGTCTATACTTTGTCTGTCGTTTTTCAACCGAAGCTACCTTAATTGAACCTCCATTAAGTGCACAATTATTACCCCTGCTCTGTGAATGTTGTCGTATATTATTATTGATAGCTATATTATTACTATCACGGTTAATGGAACCGTTTTGACTCGTACCTTTGTCAATCTGATCTAGACCAAAAAGAAAATCGATTGCTGATGAAATGTTTCTTTCTGCTTTACTGCCTAAACAAAACCATAACTGTTGAATCTGTTTCGGAAAATGTCGCATTACCGAATCAATTAAAAATCTTTCATCAAATGGTAATTATAGTAAAATTACCAACGACCTCCATCAGACTAGCAAAATATTCGTACATACATAATTTGCCACAAGGATTATACGACCCATTTAATAGCTTAGTAAATTCAATCATTTGTTGTCGTTCACTCCAATAACGACGTTTAAAATCAGTCTCAAAATCATCTAGGGTTCGCCAGTTTTTACTACTAAGTCCCATAACGTTTAGAGCTGGCTCTGTCAAACATTCTACTGCGATATCTAACGCCCTTTCGTGTACATCTAAGAAGTTTATATATTTACGTAACTTTTGTATAAATTGCATCGGATTAGGGTCTCCCATTCCACGAAAAATAGGTTTTTCTATTGAAGGTTGAACTATTACAATATTATCCTTTCTACAAGTGCTAATATCATGTGTCTGAGATACATGAATTTCTGAAGACGGTCCTGTACGACACCTACTACTACGTCTTAAGCTACGTTTTGCTGACATGCTTAATGCTAAATAAAATTAACCCTATCCAAATCAATACTTATAAAAATAATACACTAAAATATCATCACACACCGTCGTTACCTACCTAACTAATTTAGTCAATGGAACACACAAAATAATTTCAATAGCATTTAAATTTCAAAATAAACGTCTTGGAATCCTCACTCAACAAATTATATGTTGTAAAACACACTGAAATAATTACTAATAAGTAATCACACATTTAACGATAATTAAATATATCCCTCTCAGACTGTGCGCATGTGATTGATTTAATAAATCAAATAGGTAATTATAAATATAATATTTTATTTAAATTTTGAGAATTACTATTGATCAAAATAAATATACCCCTCTCAGACCATTCGGGTATAAGTAAAACCCTTCCCTTTGTTTTATAATTGAAGTAAAATTGTGATCGTCATATTTAATTTAAAGTTTCCTACGTTGTGTTTTTTTTTTTTAAAGTAATTACAAATCCTTTTCTAGTTGTGTTACATCAAAATGTATTAATAACACAAAGTCTAGATCCTTGGTCACGCGGCGCCACGTGTAATGGTATCTGGCGTGTATTTAATTCTGGCTGGACTTTATTTCTTAAGGGAACGAAATAGTTGTGAAAATAATTTCTTAGTAATAAGTAAGGTCTGAGGTAAGTAGGGGTATTGATGGATAAGACACATGGCGATTTATAAAATTGAAATATATTATCGCAAATTAGTAAGGAAAGGTGTGTTCCTATTCGATCTATTAAGTTTTAAATACAAAACAAAATCTTAACCTTATTATCAATGCTAGACTATTACGAAAATTAACAATTACTATCATACCAAATATAACTACGTCTTTTAATTTACACAAAGCAAAAGTACCTAAACACCTTCCTTTTCTGGGAACATAATTCAATATTTGTAATGCTAAAGCCAGGAAAACCCAGAAAAACCTGGCAGAAGCAAGTAATATTTATGCTAAGTAAATAATGATAATTATAACATTACACCGTAACGTTAATTACAAATACAACCTCTTGAATGAAAATTCCAAGACAATAATGTATAATATAACACACAGAAATTTCAATTATAATTAAAGACTCCATACACACACAAGTAAGTGTTATATATTAAATTGACATCAACATTAAGTGTCCACAATATCATAGCCTGTTCTCAGAAATATCAGTAAATAGGGATTCGAACCCCCTGTTTGTAAAACAATCCAATATAAGGTTCTTTGGCTAATATCAATTGAACGAGGATCGAACTCGTTTAAATATTATCATGATTAAGTATCAGTCATAACCTAATAATTACAATGTTAAATTATACACAGTGGTTATAGAACAACACTTAAATGGATCAGCAAGACATTACTGATCTACACTGTGACGTACAATCTTCGATCATGACTTAAAATTACAACAATGTCATAATCACGTACTCAAGTCTTAGGTATTTAAATATCGGGAATCGAACCCAACACAATATTATAATTCTATACACAAATATCACACAAGGACAATCAAAACAATCATAAAAGGTATGTCGTGTGTACTCAGTTATTATCATAAAAGTGGTCAATATTAATGTAACCAATTATTTACAAAGTACCTTATAGTACCTATATTATTTAAACCAATATAATTAATGAAATATGATTTACATATATTATTTAGAATGCACACGACACAATTGGTAATAAAACACTTAGCTGTGAATACTGGATCGGCAACCACTGATTCTAATGTACCATTTAGATAATTAATCAAACAATCGTACAACAATATCGGAAGAACTCCGCGTCACGCTTTCTCCCAGTCTCCCATCGAAGTCCTCCATTCTCTACACATTTCCCTAAGGAAACCTTACACAACATTATCTTATCGCTACTTATATCTATTTCCGACTTTATAAACATTGACATAAGTATTTGACTTTCGAAAACTGCGCAAACGCATCGTATATCTCAGGGTTGCAAAAAGGCGGGGCGGTAAGCATCACGTAGATAGGTATCAGGGTGTTGATTTAGCCTCTCTGTCACACCTCTGGCAACATGTGGCGCTTTCCTTGTCTGACGCTACGATGTTGTTATTGTGCCTTGTAGTCAAGCGTCTTTGGTTGTAATCGTTTCCACATGTTTAAGTGGTCCTGGGCAATTCTGTGGAATTCAAAAGCGCAAAAGTTTATTCCGTCTAAAAAAATAGACAGGGTCTTAATGGGTTTGTTCCTTAGAAATGCGCATTGTCTTTCATAAGATAAAGAAATGCAATGTTATTTTATTACGTTATGTTTTACAAAGTGTGTCCATCATTTGGTGCGTTCCATTGTCATAAGTAAGAAGACATATCTCTAGAAATAATAATTAACCTATGGGATATGTTGCCATTACATCGTGCATCATATATGCTACATTCAAGTATCATCAATATCTTCAAATGTATCACATGTGATGCATGCACAGGGAACGTGTTAAGTTTATTATTATTATTATTTTTTGGTTTTGGTTGCCCTGAAAATCAGCATCGTGGCAACCTAGCCATGACACATGCTGAGTGGCAACCTTTTTGGTGTGTTTATTTCTTTTTTTATTAGTTTCTTTGTAAATGTACCTATTAAATCGCCAAATAAATAATATTCTATTCTATTCTATTCTAAATATGACTTCCAATTATAGATGGAACCTAACGGTTTAGCGCCCGATGACGGCAAAAGGCCCGACGGTCTTACTCTCGTGCCGTGGGAGAAGGGACGGCCTCTAATTTGGGGCGCAACTTGCGTGGACACCCTCGCGCCGTCCCACCTCAGTGCATCGTCTTTGAGAGCAGGCAGTGCCGCCACTAATGCCGAAGTCGCAAAACGCCGAAAATATGCATGTTTAGGTGACGCATACGTATTTTCGGTTTTTGCCGTTGAGACTCTAGGTCCTTGGGGGCCAGAGGCTCTAAAATTCTTTATAAAACTGAGGTCGTTGCTCATCCGTTCCACCGGCAACCCTAGGGCTGGTTCGTTCCTCGCTCAATGTAATAGGCATTGCCATTCAGCGAGGTAACGCAGCCAGCCTTATGGGCACTTTACCAAATGGGAGTGGCATTGGGGATATCAGTAAATATAGTTTAGGCCGTTTTACAAGATTTATTGTAGTTTTTTATTTTATTTAGTTTTTTTGCAATTAGGTGTAATTTTATATTATTGTTTAAGTTTTGTATACCATTGGAACTACTCTATAAATAAATAATAATAAAATATTTTGTTAATTTGTGTCAAAACATAATTATAAATAATAATAATAAAATTATAACTAAAATGCCATTATAGATCCAAATACATATACTCGTATATCATTTTATCGTAAGGCATATAATTGCAAATCAGAGGTATAAGGCAGTGAAACAACCGTGGCTGCAATATCTGCTCCAGTGTAAATAAAATGAAAACTTCACGTGTTGTTTCGGACTCCGCGATGCCAAGTTGCCATTTTTGTACCCCGAATACCTATATATGCATATATAATACAAGTGAATAACGAATTTATCTATTTTATTTCCACGGAAGAGCATCTACATCATTTGATACATTCCAGATCGTACGCGAACATCAGATCAAGACTCCGTATCAATTCCAGGTAATCAATTTATTTCCGTTACCAATGCTTTTATCTTTCATTACAATCTATCTGACATGAACATGAACGATATGGAACCTACAATAAGGAACGGTGACATGAATTGGCATTTTGGTGATGTAACTACGTTTTGACTAAGTTGTGTAAGTGACTAAGTTGTGTAAATGTATTTAAGTCGAAGACTCAAATAATCGAAGTTGGCATGAAAGCAACTCAAGGGTGCAATTTTTAGAGCTCTGAAGTAAACTAAGAACCCTTATAATTTCGCCATACAGACGAACGTATTTTTGTCCGCAGCTTAGCTCAGTGACCGTTAGTACAAGCTTAAAAAAGAAGGGTGTATTTTTTATATTAGTTCAAACAACTGGGACCATAATTAAGGCTTATAAAATACATTAACATAATACTATTTTTAACATAATCGGCCCAGTTTTTTGTAACCAACAATACGGAGTTGTACACTGAGCATGGCCCGATATGCTCTTGGCCGGTTTTTATTAACCTAACTGCTATTGTAATGTTGTCGTGTGTCAATCTATTACAGACACACTATTTAAAGATAAATTATTAGGTGGTGTTTTTAGAAGCATCCATTTGAGTAGGTATTTATTTTTACCAAAGAGTATAATACTCTAAAGACCACACCATTTACTTAATATTTTTACAACACAGCTTATTAGAATTTTAAATATTAGATGTCGTCATATAGATATGTCAATGAAAAATACCGACTTTATCAAAAGTGGTGGCATTTGAACCTGAGGAGCTTTCGCAGCTGATGCCTAAAACACTGGGAGTGGCCGAGTTTTTATTCGGTACCTATATTATGCCATCTAATATTTAAAATGTATATACCTAATACATAGTTAGTGTAACGACTTAAAAAATATTTAACAAAACAATTTGAGTTATTCCACAGAAGTATACAGCTTAGGTTTAATGTACATGCAGTAACATATTTTATTCGTATTTTTATCATATTTCAGAACCAGCGTTAGCAATAAAAGCAATATCAAACATCACAGCTTTGAGCTTTAAATTTTATTGCTCAGAAATCTCTGGTATTTGGAATGATACACATTAGATACTTTACATAACGGTTCATGTTATTATAATTTATGATTCGGACGCTTTTGAGATACCAGTGAAAGCCATGCTGCCATAAACAGCGAAGATTAATTACTCGACGAAATGTTTTTGTTAAATAAAATAATCAAAATAAATTTTAAAATATTGAATCAAATTATATAATAATAAAATGAAGTATTCTTTATTGCCATGTAAAATTAAATTATAAGTAAAACAAAACGGTGACTTAGGTCAAATATATTTAAATCCTCTCTTTCCAATAACACTCCCTTCACCCGTCTGTATGTAAAGACTGCTTCAAATAATTGAAAATATGCTCTAAATTCAAAACTAACAACTTAATAACTTAACACAAAAAGTTAAATTTCAAGTTTAAACCTAGCACAAAGAATCCTATCACCAACTTAAATCTATGGAAAAAATGCTACGGAAGAATTTGTAACATTAGGTAATAGTTTTCGTAACCTATTTTGGGTACACGTTTGGTTGTCCATCCGTTTGCGCCTAAGCTCCCAACTAGCAAAGAAGTCATATAAATCAAGAGTTACATGACCTTTAGCCATATAAGAGTTTTATAGTAGCTTTAGTTAACCAAAAATTTTCAACGTTTGAAAATTTACAAAAGCGCCATATATGTACCTACCTATAACATTTGAAGAGATCCCTAGATTTCTCCAAGATCCCATCATCAGACCCCAACTGGTGCCAACGGGACCAACCCGGGGTTATGCACTTACTATCGCATTAACAATGAGACACCGAGAATCGTGAACCGATTAAAAAAAATTAAATCGGTTCACGATTCTCGGAGATATCGGGTAACATAAATACAAGTACAACAAAAAGAATTCTGTTGAATTGAGAACTTCCTGAAGTGAGTACTGAAGCCTACATCCTACTGAACCAAGAATTACGTAAACAGGAACGAATAAATGGATTTTCCTTCTCATCTGCAACATCAAAGCATGTCATGTCTCGAACAATAATAATATTTAATCCTATTTTATTACCCGCACGGAATCAGAGCTGCCAAAAGCCCATGAAAGTAACTTAATTTTATATAAAAATTAAATGACCAGCCTCGCTAAAAAGGATGCGCCATTTTCGCTTGACATACCTATATGTTTTATCGAGTAGTCTGGCTGGAAGCAGAAGTTCCAGGTTTTGTGAACTATAGCTAAATACGGTCAGTACAAAATTAGTTATTTATGTGCCAGGCGCATAATAAGAGGCAATAAACATGAGTATGATTTCTCGCCTACGGCTCGTTTCATAATAAGATCACACGAGTGTTTAATGCCTAATTATGTACAGTCATATACATAACTTTATCTACATCCTTATCATAAGTTTAGAATGATAATTTACCTTTATTTACATTGATATCCACTAAGTAAAATACCGCTAAATCATCATCATCATCATCATCTCAGCCTTAAGACGTCCACTGCTGAACATAGACCTCCCCTCTGGACCTCCACATGTACCGGTTAGATGCGACCTGCATCCAGCGTGTCCCGGCGACCTTCATAAGGTCGTGTGTCCCTCTTGTGGGTGGACGTCCTACGCTGCGTTTGCCTAGCCGTGGTCTCCACTCGAGCACTTTTCGACCCCATCGACCATCTGCTCTGCGTGTAATGCCAATGCAACCTCTAAATATAACAATTCAAATCAGTTGAAATTACTCAATTTGTGTAAGAATATCCTACAATAAATATGTTTGTTTTTTTTTTTTCAATACATATGTATTGAAAAAAAAAACACAAAGAAGTTGACTTTATAATGTTAACATTAATGTACTGGCACCGATACTTTAATGTTAATATTATGATGCACTGTAATTTAGTGTTAACATTATGATACAGCCACAGACACCGGTTTCTTAATATGGGTCATTACATTACCGCTTCTGAATATATAATAGGATAATAATTATGATATGGAAGTAGATAAATATGTTAACGATTCTGGGTCCATGTGGCGTGGACATACGTTCTGAAATGCATACATATTTTTAGACGTGACTGTAGGTAATATGTTAAAGTACCTATATGTGCATGTGCATGTACATAGTTTTACATATACAGGTTGTACGTGTGTATTTCATAATAGGACTGTTTTTACTTTAACGACTAAATTGAGAATAACCGTTCATCTGTAGGTCACAGACAATCAAAATTAAGACATGCTGACATGAAATTGGAATTAACTGAATAGGTAAAGTGTGCATTTTTATTAGAATTGCTAGTGCTACTTACTTTCGTAGGTAATTAACACAAATCAAAAACAATGTTTGTAAATTCTTTCATATCGAATAAATTAATCGACTACTCATACAATTTCAGTAGGTATACAGGGTGTTTCACGAGCCACCTTGAACGGGGTGATTTGGTAGGTTAAACTGAATAACTTTTTCTATGGAGCTAACCCATAAATCTCAAAAAAAAATTGCCTTTTTCATTTAAAATGTCGTGATCAATCGGTCAAAATGTATGAAAAAGACAATTTTTTTTTAGATTTCGTGATTGGCCCCATATTAAAAGTTGTTCAGTATAGCCTACTAAATCACCCCGTTCAAGGTTTTCAGTGGCTCGTGGAACACCCTGTATACAAATAAAATATTTTTAATTATATTTGTCAGCCTCGGTAGCCTAGTTGGTAGTGACTCTGCTTACGAAGCTGGAGGTTCCGGGTTCAAATCCCGGCGAGGGCATTATTTGTGTATTTATTTATCACAAATATTTGTTCCTAGATCATGGCTGTCATGTATATAAGTATCTATATGTATATATCACAAGCCTTAATTGAGCTTTCCGTGGGACTAAGTCGATTTGTGTAAGATGTCCCAAGATATTTATCATTATTATTTTGTATTTATATGCTATTATATGTCAACAAACTTTAAAATATTGATTTCATTATTTTTTGGCTTTGGAAACTACGCACTGCTGCGACTTTGCAACGACTTTATCACATATTATTATTACCAGGTGTTGCAAATTAACTAACCGTAACTATTCAGTTTGCGGATAATATATACCGAGTACACAATTAATTAAGCGTCAACGGAAAATGCAAATTTCTGGCAACAACGAGCCACAGTCGTCTTTGTACAGTCGACGTCAAAGGTATCGTTACGGTTTAGGTGCCAAAAATATATTTACACGACTTTATTGCCTTGACATTAAGATCGTGTAAATATTATTTTGGCACCTAAACCGTAATGATTATCTTTGACGTAGACTGTACACGGCACCAGTGACCACAGACAACAAAACAGACGGATCAACGTTTTTATACAATAATCATAAAGGATGTAATACGGGCGAAGCTCTTAACGGGGGTTAGTTTAGGATATAATAAGTACATTTAAGAATAAAGAATAAAAAAAGAATAAAAATGTTTTACTGTCCAAATTACAGAATACAAAACGAATTACAAAACAAGAAAAAAAAATCAAAAAGAATAAACAAGGAATGTAGCAAAAAGAGAGAATTCTTATCTTATTAACCAAAAGTAGAAAACGAAATAAAAATAAAAATTAAATAAAAATTGCTTTGTGTAGGTATGGGCATTAGGTACCAGTCTCAGCATAAGCTAGATATGTGAAGTATATTCATTGACTCTACACAAACTGTCCATAAACCACGAAGCGTAAAACAGCCTGTTTGGGTTACACCACCCCAGTATGCTTTGAAAGCAACTAGAGTAGAACATGCATTGCCACCCGATTCCAAACTGTGTCTAATAAGTGGTCATTCAAACTACTTGCTGCGACAAATCCAACAGTCTCGACCCCATGAAAACACGCATGTCTACTTGAAACCGGGGGCAGACACAAAAGAACTGTTTCGTGATCTTTCAGGAAAACTAAGAGACTTTAATTGTAGTGACTTTTGTGTTGTTTATGTGGGCGCCAATGATTTTAAATATAGTGCAAATTATCCAGATATAGTTAACTTCATAAGAGAGCAGGTGAATACTGTACAACATACCAATGTAATTATTTGTATGCCAACATTTATATGCAACAAATATTCTATTCTCTTTAACTACCGTGTATCGACATTTAATAGGATGTTATACATTGACAATAGGCAACAAAAATACTGTTTCACTTTGGATTCAAATTTGAATTTGTACCATAATAGTAATGCATTCTCACGGTCCGGCATTGTCAGCAAACAGGGTTTTATAGCAATCTATAATGACCTTATCAAACTATTAAGATTGGTTGCTATTGACTCAACTTCTTGTACTGTTCCTTTGTCTTCCAATAATAATAAGTCTAGTAGCAATTTGGCTAGTGGATCCCCGGCTGCGTTTTTTCGTGCCCAACCGTCAACAAAAAATGCATAAATTAGAGATTTTTTATCAAAATGTAAGGGGCCTAAAAGGCAAACTAATACCAACAAAGGCTATAATATCTATATTTGAATCAGATGTGCTAGCATTGACAGAAACGCGACTGGACGCCTCAGTGCATGATTCTGAACTATTCCCTGAGAATTTGCTTTTTCCTTGCGGAAGCTAGATTGCGGCGCTCAGTCGCAAGATGAAATCATCTGTGCACTTCTTACCAAAGGTCACCTCAAATGTATTATATGTGTGCTCTATTTAGCTCCTAGAATACCTGATATTCGCTATAATTCTGCATTTCAATGTTTGGAAAGAATTATAAGCAATTACACTTACCCCACTGTAATAGTGGGTGATTTCAATTTATATTCTGCCACAACGAATGTGCGCAATGCCTATGATTACTTTATTAATTATTGTAACTTGGCTCAACATAATAACCAGTTTAACAATCTAAACAGAGTGCTTGACTTGGTGCTGTCGGACGACGCATGCGCCAAAATCATAGTTACCAAAGCTATCACAGGGCTTGTATCGGTTGAGAATTATCATCCACCGCTAAACATAGAGCTCTCTTACCCCTGTCAACCCAAAAAATATTTAGATAACCGTCCCCCCAACCGTAAGACCACCCTTGACTGTGCACCTAAAAGAAATTTCCGTAAAGCCAACTTTCATCTTCTGTGCCACAAATTGGCCAGCACGGATTGGTCTTCCCTTTGCAACATCGGTGAAGTGAATGACTGTACAGACCGTTTCTACACGATTTTAGATGAGATTTTTACAGAATGTGTACCGCCAATTAGACTTAGGAATGGACCGCGTCAACAATACCCGCAGTGGTTTACAGCAGAACTTATTGAGCTTAACAAACTAAAAAACCAATATCACAAGCTGTTCAAACAGACTAGTAACCAACTGTATTATGCATTCTTCACGTACTATCGGAGGTTATTAAACATCCAGTCTGAAGCTGCGTTACAAGCATATGTTAATAACCTAGAAAATAATATAATACGCGACCCCGCCGCTTTTTGGAAATATGTACAGCGTAATCGAGGTACCATACCAGCCTGCGAGTTTTGGCAATATGACATCGCAGGAAGTAGCGGACTCTTTCGCAAACTTCTTTAAAGATGTATTTCTAAGAAAAACCCCTACACTCGACTTAGCGGCTGCATGCTTGCCTGTGATTAACGAGGCAGCCAACCCTAGTGATCGACTAATCACTGTTGAGAGTGTAAGTGACGAGGATGTTCGCTTAGCGATTAAGCACTTGCGGGTGAAATCCACACAGGGACCTGACGGAATCCCCCAATACATCGTTAGGGACTGCCGCGAAGCATTTGTCCAACCTCTTAAGGCGATATTTAACTTGGCATTGAAAACAAAAACATACCCGTCCGCCTGGAAAACATCTAAGGTATTACCCATCCATAAATCGGGATCAAAATCAGATGTCCACAATTATAGGCCAATTGCTGTGCTCTGTGTCTTTGGAAAGATGTTCGAATCAATTCTTCATACCAAAATATTTAAACAGTTAAGTGGCTGGTTTTGTGATGAGCAACATGGTTTTTTGCCAAAGCGCTCAACCACATCAAATTTATTAAATATTGTCTCGTTGATATCGAATAATCTTGACCAAGCAAAACAAGTTGACGTAGCCTACTTCGATTTTCGCAAGGCCTTTGATCGGGTTGACAGTGACATCTTGCTTAGGAAGTTGTATATGTGTGGTTTCGCGACCAACTTGCTTGAATTTGTGGCTAACTACCTTTCTGATCGGTTTCAATATGTGCAATATGCTGGCTCCCGATCTAACCCGTTCATGGTTGGTTCCGGAATTGGACAAGGCAGTAGCCTTGGGCCTCTCCTATTTCTTGTTCTCATTAATGACCTGCCCTCAGTTCTTCAGTTTTCAATGTGCTTGTTATTTGCCGATGATTTAAAGCTAGCGTTGCCTATCGAGGGCCCTGCTGATGTCAACAAACTGCAGTCAGACATTGACGCCATTACAACCTGGGCGCAAAGCAATAGTCTCGACCTTAACGAGGACAAGTGCACCGTCATGATCTACTCTCGAGGGCGATCCCCTTTATGCCTGAATTATGCAATCGAAGGGAAACCTTTGAAGAGAGTCAATGAAATTAAGGACCTCGGCACATGGTTTGACTCGCAGCTCACATTTCGTCCACATATATCCAGGGTCTGTGGTGAGGCAGCGAGATGTCTTGGGTTTGTTGTCCGCCAGGCCAAAATCCTTTCGAACAAGCAGGCCATCAGCATCTTGTACAATGCATTTGTTCGCAGCAAATTGGAGACCAATGCCGCAGTCTGGAATCCGCATGAAAGGAGCTTTATTCTTCTCTTGGAACGTGTCCAAAAGCGACTCGTGCGATTTCTGTATAAAAAAATCTATGGCTTTTACCCCTACTTGTATCCCACTTTGTTTATTCTTGGGATGGTGGATTACACAAGTCTTGAGGCCCGAAGGAATATTTATCTGGTTAAATACTTCTTTCAGCTCATCCGCGGAGTAGTGAGTAATCCCCCACTACTCTCCTTTATGTCAATTCGAGTCCCTCTGATTTCCGCCCAATCGCTCCGCGTTCGCAACCGAGGCCTGTTCGCCCTACCACCGGCAAGGACCCGCGCGCTCTCTTTCTCTCCCTTGCACCAAGCTCTATCACTACTGAACAATATACTTATTGGTAACAACCGGCTGGACCTGTTTTACAATTCTGAAAACCAATTTCTGACAGCAGCTGGTCGCTACCTAGAATCAATTGTTGCTCCCAGTTCAATTCAATGTTAATTTATTTTTCTTTAAAAACGTTTTATTTGTTTCGTGTTGTCAATGTATTTATAATGTTATAATGTTTACGTATAATAATATGTATTTTGAAATGATTTTAAGTTTTTACAAGATATTGCTGACATTATAATTACGATAGAATTAATTGTTTGAATATACATATAGACAATAATGTAGCTAATTATGTATAGTTGTCCTGTTAAAAGTTAAGTACCGGTTAGCACGTAAGGTTTAGCTGTTAGTGTTGACTGTATAAATAAATAAACAAATAAATAAACAAATAAATTCATTTACCAAACGCTGATTTGATTTTTTTAGGTAATTTTTACTTAAAATTAGAGCAACAAAATTATCCGTACGAAATAATTCGGCGCGCAATGTAGAGCACCACACTCAAGATAAACGCACGTTGACAGCTAATTTGAAAAGCAGATGACATAATATATGAATATTAACCAAATGTTCGTGTTCGTACCTATCTTGTAATCCGTGATTACACTAATGAATCCCATGTCTGTTTTAATTTATCACCCATATTAAATTTACACACTGTATAATAATTAATAAATTATTAAATATCATCGTAAATTAAAGCTACTATCAGGTATCTACTTGTGGGTACTATTAGGGTACCATCTGTGTTAATATTATAAAATATTCGGATATTCGTGTAAATAAAAGACAATAAAATGCCAGGACACGTAAAGTAGGTTATTAAACTAAGTATTATTATTATTTAAAAGCCGTTTATGAATAACTACGAAACCTTCCACTGAGCAAGGCTCGACATGCTCTTGGTCGGTTTTATTATTAACCTAACTGTGCTTTTTAATACTACTTTAGCTAAACTTTTCTACCACAACAACTAACATTTTGAATACCCTTAATATGTATACGAGCCCCGATGCATATGTTCTCGTCCAGTTAGACAGTTTTTCGAGATTATCCCGTTCATCCGGGGGAAAAGGTTTAGAGACAAAACCTTCACTATTCAATAGTAGTACTAAAGTAGTTTCTTTGAGTATAAAATATTTGGACTTAATAAATCAGAATTAAAAAAAACCATTTTACGAGAGGTATTTTTAAAAAAAAAATCCACAATTTTTAATTTTGTAAATAATCAATGAATGTAAAGAACGCCATTAATATTAAAGACGAAATGGTACACCTGATGCACTGTGAATTTTGCGTCAAGCTTATAAGCGCGGAATTACGGTGGTGAACGAAAATATAATTTAGACACTGGTTTGTTAATATCAATTTATTAAACAACAAAAGCGTACTTCAGATTGTTGTGTATCTTGAAATGTAGTACATTAACCATGACTAACGTTCATACAATTTATCATTAGCATAATGTGATAATTTTTAAAATATTCAAATATTTGTAAAAATTGTTTCGAACTAGACGAACTCCACTGCATCGGGGCTCGTATATCCGTTCTAAACTATTGGTTACACTAACAATCTCTAACGATTCGAACAACTGAAAATTTATAACAAATACAGGTTTGAAAACTGCGCAATTATGGCGCAATTCGTTGAAAGCCGGCACGACACGGCGTATCCGTCCAGTATCCGCCCATCGTAATTTAGGAGAGCACTTGTTCTCTCAAATGGTTTCAGCCGATTGCAGCTGCCAGTTAGCAAAAATCAATACACGCGAGCGATCACTTTACACTTTTACAGCCGCTTTAAATATCTTTTGACCCAAATTATTAATATCGAAAGTTTCCCTTCTGTTGTTTCTACACTTGGCTTTACCAGGTTATGCATTAGTAATTTCGTAGTCACTCAATAAGCAACATCTTATTGTGAATGTCTTTGCTTACTGACTTTTTTATTATCAGTTACAAGACGTCCGTTCCGAAGTTGGTGAGGAACCTTCTCGTTTGTCCTTCCTCTTCAATCGCTGCTGCCACTTTATTGGAGACCTATTTATCACACCGTCAGTTCGTTGTAGCCACTGCAAAAGTGATACAACTCTTCAGGCCCCTACGAAATGTATTGTCGATAATTATTAAATACATAGGTAGTACTTACAGTATAACATTAAATCCGATCCATTTTAGCTTTTACTAAAATGGATCGGATTTAATGTTATACTTTGTCGTTTTCCATAAGAACAGTCTTCAAAGATTTCTTATCCAAATATCAATTTGTGGCCCACCATCTGATAGGTTTTTTCCAAAAACTTTGTGATTTAGTTACCTACAATAATTCAATAAGGAAATTATAGTACTGAAAATCTAAAAATTATTTTTGCTCTCATGTAAATTTCCTAAAATTGAGATACTTGAATTCGACTTTGAG
Source organism: Thaumatotibia leucotreta (assembly GCA_025490895.1). Taxonomy (NCBI): domain Eukaryota; kingdom Metazoa; phylum Arthropoda; class Insecta; order Lepidoptera; family Tortricidae; genus Thaumatotibia; species Thaumatotibia leucotreta. Next base: position 47,038 of record JALPQI010003228.1, read on the forward strand.
CAGCGTAGTTGGTTCTAAACAGAGCCTCAACTGGTTTTTTTTATCAACAATGCCAGATACATTTATTTCCATTTATATTTGAAATAGAAGGCTATAGACGGCTTGACGTCGAGTTACATTTAGCTACATAATATGAAATGCGACATACCTGTTCTCTGTCCAGTGTCCCATTGTAATTTAGTAGAGCACTCGTCCTCTCAACCGGTTTCACGCCGGTCGCAGTCTAGTACTCCAGTTAGCCACAATCAAACAATACGCGAGTGACCACTTTGTAGCCACGTTGCGGCTTTGTGATGTAACTGCATCGAAAATTAAATTTGTGTTTTAATTTGTTGTTTCCAACTTGTTTTACCGCATTTACATACATACAATTGGACGTACTTACGCAAAAAGGAACCAATTCACACGAAATTGTCATTGTAAAGATTGTTTTTTTTTGTTTTGAGTTAAAGTGTTAATAAGAAACATACTACAACGAAATATGTAAATAAATAAATATATTTTGTTAAGTAACAATAGCCGAGCCGTAAGAATAAGAAAAGTATATGAAGTACGACATCAACAAAGAAATTGTAAAATAACGATTCGCCCTCCAATTTTCTTAAGGTATGGCCACTTTCCCCTTTTGTCCTTGAGGGCATAATCGAATTCCTGACAGACGTTTAAATAGGCACTAACTTAATATTTAACTTCGTCAGGGAAATTGGCAATTTGAATGAAGTACATTTTTGGTTTGAAAAATATTTACTTTAGGGTCACGACATTCGCATTATGACAATAAGACCGCTTATTGCGTCACGTTTAATTTTTTTTTTCGTGAAGAAATGTGCGTAGTAATTTATTCACATGTAACTTGTGAAATAGCATCTATGGTATTTTTCATACTCAATTTACGGCACTATCTGGGAGTGAGCTAATAATTATGACACTAAAGCGCGTAAAAACAGCTGAGAGGCTTTTACGCTGTGCTAAGGAAAAGGGTGGCGTTGTTGCTGTGGGATAGATAATAATTAGATACTGACACTCTCTAGGAATTGCAGCAACAGTCCTATTATTTTTTTTAATAATTAGGTGAACTTCTGTTTTGTTGTCGAATTCACTTTTTTTACTTGTTTTTTTCGTACGTTTACTAATAAAAATGGTATTGCATTACTAAGCAAAATTTATCTCCATAGGCGAAAAAGAGTGTCCCAAAATCCATCCATACATTTTTAGGTCTACCATGTTTTTTTTTATTTTATTTAGATGAGTAGGTAGTACATTACAAATCATACAAATATTCCAACTTTATTTCCTAAGGAAAAATCATAATTTTGGAAAGAACAATGACATGTAGGTATATAGTTCAATAAATCTTACAGTCGAAGTAGGTACCTAGCTAGTTTTGTGTAAGAATGTTGTAAAAGCTATTCTAAATGTACAAGCTTATGCAGATTTATTCAAAGCTTGATGAAGTAATGTTTTTATGTACCTACACGTGGTTCATGTGTATTTTCCAAGGCAAACTGAACTTATTGAAATTAATAATTAACAACAGAAACCGTACCCAAGCCCGTAAAGTAATTTATTTATACTTCACAGAGATTTACATTGCTTTGGGCGTGATCCATGATAGTATATGCTTTGGTAAATTTATCAGTAACGATTGGAGGATACAATTTTTAATAAACGTAAGAAGATAGTGATAGTGCGGCACTTCTTCTATTATGTCATAATTTTTTGTTTTATTTTTTTTTTCAGTCGAAGACAAGAGTTACTTGACCCTCTCTGCATACATTTGTTTTGTTTTGCAGCGGTGGGGTTGATATCTATGTACAATGGAGTTCTCTTGATTTGACTGTATTGAATTATCTGTGAAATTTATTTTATAGTTTAAATCAATATTAAATGTAGGTAATATACCAAAGAAAAACACCGAAGTTTACCAATACCGGAGGGAGGTGGAATCCCACCTTCAGCGTTGGTAAATTTCGGTATTTTTACTTTGGTATATAGTTATCATCTAGTATTTTAATTTATATTCATAATAGTGTTACTACTACTTCAAATTTCAACACAAAAAATAGGTATTGAACAAAATAATTTGAGTTGTTACCTACATAAAGTATTTCTTTTATAATATTTTGTAGGTAGGTACCTTTAAGCATCATTTGGTTCATCATTTTAGTAATTTAAATAATTTTGTAACTAACACTATCGGATGTTTATAGTACGAAATACATAGTTTTTATTTTTATTTTTTTATTGTCTTACAGACACGATTTGTCGCAATGAAACGATCACGTATTTAAATACTTTGAGTCTTTTAATTTCTTTTGTAATACCTCAACCAACATACTTAACTGCATAAAATAAGTAAGTAATCAATTTACAAAAACTACACATACATAATAGTTAATTACAAATAGTCTATAAATACTTAGATACTTAGTCTGTAAATACTACGAGCCCCGATGCATATGTTCTCGTCCAGTTAGACAGTTTTTCGAGATTATCCCGTTCATCCGGGGGAAAAGGTTTAGAGACGAAACCTTATTCAATAGTAGTACTAAAGTAGTTTCTTTGAGTATAAAATATTTAGACTTAATAAATCAGAATAAAAAAAAAACTATTTTACGAGAGTAATTTTTTTAAATTTTTTCCACAATTTTTAATTTTGTAAATAATCAATGAATGTAAAGAACGCCATTAATATTAAAGACGACATGGTATGGTATACCACTGATGCACTGCGAATTTTGCTTCAAGCTTATAAGCGCGGAATTACGGGGGTGAACGAAAATATAATTTAGACACTGGTTTGTTAAAATCGATTTATTAAACAATAAAATCGTACTACAGATTGTTGTGTCTCTTGAAATGTAGTACATTAACCATGACTAACGTTCATATACGTACAATTTATCATTAGCATAATGTGATCATTTTTAAAATATTCAAAAATTTGTAAAAATTGTTTCGAAACTCCACTGCATCGGGGCTCGTATACTATAGGCACCACAAGTAAGCTTTTAACTGTATTTAACTTAACATGACAGATTTTGGAATCATTTCGTACAGTAACAATTTTCATATTGATTACCGCTATGGTCCTTTTACATTTTTACATGTACCCTTCCTTTCTATAAGTACCTATACAATATACATGCATTGCCTGACAATTATTATTCTGGTAACGTTTCACTCCGTCATGTTGTTAATTATCATTACGAAATAGTAAAAGATAGTAAAAGGTAATCGAATTGGATGACTATACTGTACCAAATTAAGTAATTACTTAACCCTTAATCCGACGTCGAAAATACTGGACATGGTATTTGACCCACTTTGTTCATATTTTTCGCACCTGCCAAGGAGGCTTGAACACACGACCATTGAGACGATTTTGACGAAATGAGAGTTAATATATTTTTCAAGCAAATATTTGATGGCAGTAAATTCTACATGAATTCTACAATTCTACACGAGATTTTTAGGCCCAATTTATGTGTACAATTGTATAAGTGCTTAAGATATATGGAACTATACAGTTGCAAATAGTCAAACTCTTAAAACAGTGTCATGGATAAAGGTGTACAACAGTACATCGGAGTAATTTACATGTTACAATATCTTAGTGTAAATAAATTAACCTTAATAGAAATACTATTTCTTAGAACATAACACAATAAACCAACATATTGTACGTGATACATTAACCACAAACAGGACTTCAATGCGTACATATACTATTTCATTGTCCATAATCCACGAACATTTCAAAAACTCATACTCACATACTCATTGATTCAAATCAATATTGTAACCTATGGGCTATACAATATACACCTTCTCCTTGGAACGGTCAAACATTATACATTTATAACAATTTACCTGATGTCACGCAATAGAATAAGACCTTTTATAGGTAATTCTCTTACTCCTACAGAACTTCCGTTTAAATTTCTTCCTACCCGTAATCCCTTTAAATTTGTCACTCTGCGACAATAAGTCCATTAGATACGTCCACTTATCATCAGCATCTTCAGGTGGTCTATCGTTGACTAAGATTATTGGTTTGATAAAACGATGAGTTTCGTAGGTGACTTTGGTCTGACGACTCAAGTTTGAAGGTACTCTAGAGATATCCTTTAATGAGGACCTTCGTGTAGGTGTTTGTGGGCGAGGACTGTTCTTTCCGCTGGATTGTTCTTCTCTCCTAGCTTGTTCAGCTGCTAAAGCTTCTTGTCTTTCTTTCATATAGTTTGCGTTGATTGCTGCTTCCAAATCAAGGCGCTGAAACAGAAATGAAGTAATGGTTAATCGAAGGTTCCTAATTAACCCTAAAAAGGATTGGACTTCGTAATAAACATTCACTGAACTATTCACGCGGTAGCGTATTAAGTCCATACAAAGAAAAAAACATTCGACACCTACGGTGCAGCCATGTTAAGGGCTACGTAAGTAAGTAGCTTTTTTGTACATTACCATAAGTTGACCCCTAAGAAACTGTTGTTACTGGATAGGAATGGAATCAAAAATTGACATAAAAAAATAAATTTAAAATTTCATACAATTTATTTAGGAGTTTTTAATCTCGATTAGCGGCTTTTCTAGCCGAAAATCTTTTTTGGTCTCGTACAAGCTTTTGATTTTGAATAGAAACAGGATCGATTGGCATCAAAAAAAAGTTTGTCAAAATAACCATTTTTTCGCAATCAGTATGTTTTTCCAAAATCTGTACACCAATTTTCATTATTCAAAATCGAGGGAAGGTCTTCTAAGATCATTGATTAATGTTTAACAAACATTATTTTATACATTTATAACTTTGATGCAATCCAATCGTATAATACTCAATTTCAATCAATCAAACTGGTTGACTGTCGAATTGACGAAGCGGTGGTGGCTCAGTGGTTTAGACGTTTGACTTTCAATCCGGAGGTCGTGGGTTCAAATCCTGGTTCGTACCAATGAGTTTTTCCGAAACTTATGTACGGAATATCAGATGATATTTACCATTAAATTAGCTTTCGGTGAAGGAAAACATCGTGAGGAAACCTGCATACATCCGTGAAGAAATTTAAAGGTGTGTGTGAAGTTCCCAACCCGCTTAGGGTCAGCGTGGGGACTATAGCCCAATCCCTCTCTTATATGAGAGGAGGCCTGTGCCCAGCAGTGGGACATTATATAGGCTAAAATATTATTATTATTTATCATTATAAACTGGTTGACAATATGAATATTTAGGTACCGCATTAAGTTGACCTATACAAAAAAATGTAAAATAAATTACTTAAAAAAAAATATAAATTAAAACACTACCTGCTTGACTTTAAGATATCTTTATCCTTGAATTTTATCTACAGACAAAGATCACCTCTACATTATTGTACAGACTCAAATTTGGCGAATGAGCGAAAACGTTGAAGCGTATAACTGGAGTTTGCTAATCATTAATAGAAATGATGGTTCGTTAGCAGTCTGATAATTAAATTAACATTTCTGATTGCCATAATTATTGAGATACTGTGCAAATACGGAATAAATTAGGTAATCACCTCTGTTATAGGTAATACAGGTCGATCAACAAGAGCTGTCGTCACGAATGGGTTACTGAATTATCTTTAATGTCTTCGAGGCCGGCGACGAATATGATTAAAATAAGGATCCTAACCTAACCTAACCCCGTTATTCATAAACGTTTGCTAAGCTGCTAATAATTGTTTGTCACTTTTGCTCTTATGGATACATTGTTAAAACCGAAAGGGACAAACAATTATTAGCGGCTTGTTAAGTTAGCAAACGTTTATGAATGAGAGGGTAAATCTGTGCTAGCTCTAATGCGGTCATATACCTCCTACTAAATGTTTGTAATCTACTAATGATAGGTTAAAACGCACGTCCAATCCAATCCGAAATTTAGATCGTTTTAATTTCCCCGAATTTGCATTGCATTAGTTACACAATACTTATAGGTAATTATTAAGTTTCGAAAATAATAATGAAATACCTATTCAAAACTATATTGTAAGCTTAGTTTTTTTTTTAATATAACTTTAAAAGTTAAATTAGGTATTAGTTTCCAGCTGATCCATAAATATCACTCTGCACATCCACGTTTACATAGTATAATACGCCTAAATTTTTCACAAGTTTAGAAATAACACAACAATTTCTTTGAACTAGTTATGTAGCGTACTTACGTAGTACGCCATGACGTGTTTTCGGCAAGGTTTATTTTCTTTCCATTCAACTTTAGTAAGCGTAGGAGATTTCTTTTCACACACTAGACTCATCTACTAAAACACAATTTATATTTACAACACTCAAACAATAACCCAGGAATAGCCAATAGTTCTACTAAATATACTAAAGACTGGTTCGAATTTATGTGCAATCAACGTCTTTCCACGACAATACTACAGCGTGAACAACAAAAACAAACAACCATGGAGTTAATACGCTTTAAAACGTGTTTCCGAAGGCAGTTAAATTGGAATCGTTGGCGAACAAAGCCACTAGTGATGACCCGATTGGCGCTGCTTCTAGGACTCTGAGGCCACAGAATAGCCCAATCAACGAAGATTTTGTATGGAGCTTAATTTTCCTTGTTTGCGCGTAAACTGTTGTGTAATCAAGTCCTTTCTGTCACTCGCAGGGGCCCGAAAATTGTGTGGAAGACCTCGTGTATATTGCGTGTCGCGTGACGTTACTGTCCAAGAATTTTAGCGTGAGATGTCTGGATGTCTGCTCCAAAATACAGTTATAGATCAAACTGTCGATCAAAATGATAAAATAACGAAACTTATTGCTGAATTCATGATTTCGGATTTGTCATAATTGAACTGGGCATCATTTTCTCATTTTTATGTAATTTTCTGCGATTAAAAGGGATGTTAGTATGACGGGTAGTTGATAAATTTCTCCTTCACGGTGAATTAAATTCAACCACTTATCTCAAACATTCTGGGAGCGGTGTCAAAATGCTTCACTTCATACATATCAAGCTCAATAACGCGCTCTACTTAATTAGTTGCTTAAATGAGCGAGTGCAAATATTACAAGCGTCACTTCGTTTACCGAGTGTCGACTTACTGTAAATTTATTGTCTCTAATTATATGATACGCTGTAGCTATGAAGGACCGACCCCAATGGAATTCGTCGCAATGCGTAATGTACTCAGGAAACCGTCTTATTTTGACTTACGTTATTACATGACTTATGTACATTATGTTTCAATAACTTTACATAATAGATGATGTTGCCATTTCTAAAATATAATATATAACCATTTAGTAAGACCTAACTCGCCTAAAATCTAAATAATTATTAGATTAGAGTTTTATGTACCTACCCTAAAAAAATATAAATGTACCTTTGTATGAAATAAACAGTTTCAATTTTTTATTTTTATTTTAGGTAAATATGTAAGTATTTTGGTTGGATGTAAAAATGCAAAAATATCAATGAATGAAATAATTCATAAATTATGTCCACACTTTTGCAATCAATTTTGCAAATTTCCATTATGTTAGAAAAGTTATTTATATACAAACTAATAACATAAACAAGTGACTAAGAGCCTGTTCACACTAGCGATTCACTTGAGCGATTTCCCGAGAGCGCTTCCCTAAGTTTCGTTTCCATAAAAGCTCTCACTATGTATATATTTTTGCAATCGACCTAAATATAGGTTAAAAAATGAACATGATTAAAGGCTTAATAGGCCGTTAAAGACTATACAAAATGATTACTATTTATATTATTTATATAATTAAAAAAAAATTAAACGGTTAAACTCACGAGTACCTATTTAGTCACTACGCGCAACAAGTTTTGGAGAGCCTAGGTTTCCATTATCAAGCATTGACCCCACGTTTACACGTGAGTTTATCCGTTTGATTATATTTATAGTTACTACTTATGTCTCACGAAAGTTTAAATTTAATATTTTATATATTTTGTTTAGCAATCAACTCATACAGAACCCTCTGTTGTAGTATAGACCGATACACATTCGGTAGATTTTTTTTATCAAAACGCTAAGTAAAGCGATGAATTGGATAATAAAATCCGCTCTTTACCTGCCTTCACCGAGATTTCACAGTAAATGTTAATGAAATCTACCGTCTGAGTCTGAGGAATGTTATCGTTTAGGCGTTTCTTCGGAGAAAGCCTTTATTACGGCGCTCCATGCTGGGTGCCTAATGAATTAGCTTTGATGAAGGCTTTTTCATGAAATTTTCTAGCTTACTCAAGTCAAAAAGGTGTTACTTTGATGGAAAACCCCTAAGCGCTTGATAAGCCCACAGTGTGGTTACCACGAGTTGGCAAGTTACATTTATGTTAGCGTTTACTCGATACGTAAAATAGAATAAAACATCAGTATCATCACGCTCGCGACATTACATCAGTGCGAGCGTAATAGGGCTTTACGTATTGAGTAAATACGTAACCCTTACTTGTACCTTTCGCCAGTAGAAAGCAAAAGAAATGTAAACAAATATAAAACTATGGCCGGCGGGCTGGCTTTCAATAGCATTTCTGCCGTGCAATTCCTAAACCACAGTAACTGCCAATTTTCCAATTTTTGGTTTATTGGTGATCTATAATCAGCAAATCAAAACGCATAATCCCAATCGATCGGTTTTTAATTTGGAAAACTGGAACATGGAAACTCGAAACCCCAAAAGCAGTAAGTGACTAGTTTTTCCTGCACAATGCAATATAAAGCGCAGTAAAATGGTCTACGGCTACGATTTTTGGGCTGATACTGACTAAAACGCAGTACAGGTGTAGATTTTTATGATTTTTAGCATGTAAACTGATAGCATCTCGTTTATAAAGAAACTAATTAAAACACAGTATACAATTTTTATGCTAAAATTGTTGTACTGCGTTTCCAGTTTCATAGATTAATAAGCATAATTACTAGTTAAGACGCAGTAGGAATAAAATAACGATATTTAAAGTGGTACACTACTGTTCAAATAAGTATCGTATTGCCATCTAAACTGCAGTAACAAGTTCATTAATGTACACATTATGCTGTATGTTGTATTACTTTCAATAGCAATAATACTAGCTAAAGGACAGTAGCACCCCAAAGGGCTGCAGTTTAGGCAGTATTTTTATGTTATTTGACTATTTTAACTGCATTTAGACGTTTATTTTAAGTGGCATATTCGAGTTAGTTCCATCTCGGACGTTCCTTGAAGAGAGCTTATAGTGATATCGTTATAACATCCTTTAAGGTAGTAAAATAATTCTTGACCTATTTACAATTTAAAACAACCAAGGTGTCGTCTGTTGATAAACGAATAAAAACTTATATACTTAAACACATAAAGGTATTATTACCTAATTATTAGGTTCTTAAAGGACAAAAAAATAACCTTTTCTTTAGTACACATTTAATTTTGCTATGCGAGTTGTGGTTCATAGGCGGCGGTATCATCTTATTAAGCAATGCCTTGCCAACAAATATCATCGTTATGTCATAATATTGTTACATTTCTTCTTGATTGCGGTACCTCACAGTAACGTATGAAGTAGATTATACATATGAATTATACGAATACCGCCAATACCGGTCAATAATCGAGTATTTAGAGATTTGTATTTACCTGTTTTGGGATTCGATAAGATTGCTACATAATTTTTGGTTTAAGTTTCTTATACAGTAATTCCAGATGCATTTAACAAATTTCTTTATGTTAGTTTAAATTCAAACCTAAACATAAAATATGAAAGTAAATTCTTAATCATTTCTTTAATAAATTGTTACATAATATACATATACGGTGTTATTAAATTGGTCACGGATATTTAAGGGACTTTAATAAACATCAAAACAATTAACTTTCACTTGAAATAAAAAAAAACATTTACTGAACAAAAAAGAACATTATAATGTATTTTCTAAATAATCATCCCCTATGTAATATCCTGTCAAGATGTTCGTTTAACACTGTATGTCATGGCCTTATTAAAGGCCTCCACAAACCGGCCAGTGATTATAGAAATTATGACTAAAGAGGTTTCATTTATTTATCTTATTAACAGGGTGCTTTAACGAAGCAAATTTGTTTCCTAGTTTTCTCCAAAAAAACATAACAAAACCTATAACGTATCATACATAAATATACTCCAGGAGCGGAGTACTATTGTAGTAATAGGTCATAATTAATGACAATTTATTCTTTTATAGGGTTTTGTATTATAATATACAGTATTTTAAGTATTTTATACTTTTTGGCTTATGACTGACACGAATACGTAAGAAATTATATTAATAAAATTAATCGTAGAAGTGCTACGCCATAATCAGTCGTGAGCTTACTCATTGAAATCAATGTAAGGCTAAAATATAATGTGCCATTTGCTATGATTACAACCGATACTGTTACCTTAGGTTGATTGTTATTTCATTGCTTAAGAAAATGTGGTAATAAACCTTAATTTTTGTCTAATTTTTGTATTATTGACGACAGATCCCTAAATAACCTGCGTTTTTCAAGTAACTTTTAAATCGTTTTTTACTTCCTTCTGTGTCTTACATTGGCATGAAACTTGATAAGCGTGTTTGTATTTCTTAATAATAAAATCATGTAATGATGTTACAAAGTTTTGTTGTATTTTAATTACTTTATTTAAAAATAACAATATTTTACTGCTGTGAATGAAGTTCGTAGCAAGAAAATTCAATCAAAATACTAGTTAAACTACAGTAAACTAGTTCCTTTTACTGCAGTTTAACCTGTAAAATGCCGCCTATCTCTATAAAGCACGCAAAATTTGTGCAGTAAGTGGTCATTTTACTGTGTCTTAATTAGTAATTGTTATATTTTCCCCTGTTTTTAAAAGCACAGTACAAACACAGAATTTCGAAAAAAACACATATTTAATTTTAGAAAATGCAAAAGCACGTATTTTTTAATTTATCATATTGTATCATTTTAATACTTCATTTTGGACAAAAAAGAATCTCAATAACTATCAAATCTTGGAAAATATATTACTTTTAAACTGTTTTTTGCTATTATCTCAAAATCGACTTTTGTCAGTTACTGTGGTTTAGGAATTGCACGGCAGATTTGTTGTCTTGGACAGATATCGTGAAACACGTTCGTAGATTACGTTAATATTAACAAATATACATTTGAACTAAAAATGTATGTGTGAAGGTGATAAGATCAAGATTGAGTTTTAAAAGTATTAAATAATGCAAGTTTTTTTTCATTTTTTTCATTTTCTACTGGCAAACTGTAAACCACATTACGTGATTATTATTACAAGTCCATGCTTACAAATTTATACAAAGTAATTGGATTCACATGTTAAAAATTTGTATGAATCATATTTATTTTAAATGTCTTATCCAACATCACACTGGGTAAACTTATGGTAGGTAAACAAAAAGCATAAAAAAATAATAATAAATAAATAAATAAAGTTGACAGCTGCCACCTTATGTCGTTTATTTCAAAAATTATTTTCGATTATAAAAACAAACAAGATAAATTTATTGTAAATACTGTTTAAATTAGCTAAATATTGACCAACCAAATGAAAAAAACTGCACGCAATTCAATCACCCCAGCGCGACATTCGCAAAATGTAACCTTCAGGAAACAGAAAGCCCCGAACTCCTCAGTAAGTACTCCCTTAACCAAGGACTCCACCCAGAAGCTCTACCAACCGAGTTCGCAGCACTAAAACAAGAAATTTTAAATCTGAAAACAGACCTCGCAAATGCACTCACTAGTACTAGCCGCTATGAAAGCAAACTTTTAGAAATGAACACCAAAATGACAGAATATGAGACCCGGCTCAATACAACTCAAGAGAACACCATTGAAACCTCAAGATTAATTAAGCTTAATAACATCCTGGAAGCTAAGATCGATTCTCAAACCAAAGCACTCTCCACCTACGAGTCACAAGTGTCACAACCTAATTCCATAACAAGTCCTACCTCCACTGAAAAAAATATTTACTAAAGTGACTTAGGTTGGCTGTATTACGAGGAAACTTTGATATATGTAACAAATCCTTGCTATCAAATTTACAAAACTAAAAAGGTTGAAATCAATACCAGGGTTTTGGTTAAATCAACAAAGAACACTGTACATTATACCAAACAACTGGTGAAATCAACAAAAAACTGGTGTAATCAAACAAATAAATTTAGTAGAATGCCAACATAAAAAGTTTGGTAAAATCAAAAAATAATTTGTGATAGGACCCAATCAACCTTAATTTCCGGTTAGAATTACGCAAGATCTGATAAATCCAACTTAGCATTTTTTTCAGTGTCAGATGTGTCCAATACCCTAAAAACTATCGATTCTGTTCAAAAAGAGCTCAACTACCAAGCTCAAGCACAACTCAGAAACGACATCGAGATTTCCGGCATAACCGAAAAGCCAGGTGAAAATCCGATTCACCTATTTTTGACTTTGGCCATCATTGCAGGGATGAAATTAACAGATAGGTAACGACGTGGATTACGTGTCTTGCGCAGGACCGCCTAGAAACAACAACCAACCGCGGCCTCTGGTAGTCAGATTCTACCGTCGCAATATTAGAGATATGTTCTACAACTGTGCAAAATCACGACGTCTCACTTCTGCGGATATTAATATTGATGGCCCACCACAAAATATTTACTTCAACGACCGGCTTACCAGAGTAAACCGACAGCTTTTTCGTGAGTCCAGAATTCGATTTAAAGAAGCGGGGTACAAATTTTGTTGGACAAAGTGGGGCCAAATTTACGCAAAAAAATGCGAAGGTAGAGGCGAAGATGCCAAAGCCGTTGCTATCAACTGTTTCAATGACATCGTAGACACACTCAGGAAGTCATCATCACTGCCGAATAATTCCCACAGCAAGGCTTAAAACAAGATCAATGTGTTTCCTTATGTTATTTTATGTTTCTATATTGCAAATTTCCGTAAATATTGTCATATCATTCATTACCACACAAACCACACACACACACTACACACAATCGTACGTACATGAAATGAACTACTCATTGGATATTATAAATTCTCTCAGTCAGTACTCGACCAATTTCATAGAAGAATATTATATATATTTTTATTTTATACGAAGCGCACGTCTCAAAAATGGCTAACCAAGATATTTTACTGGATTTGGATTCTGACGTCACACGCTGCGTTATTGCTGAACAACCTGAGTCATGTAAGTTACTTTTTAATAACAGTTTTAACATTAAAATCATGACCTTTAACATTAGGAGCTTGCAAAGGAATTTTGACTAATTTTTAACCGACTTCAGAAAAAGGAGGAGGTTCTCAATTCGACTGAGTTTTTTTTTTTTTGTTGTATGTATGTTACCTGATATCTCCGAGAATAGTGAACCGATTCTAAAATTTCTTTTTGTGATCGAACGTGTATTACCCCGAGATGGTCCCATTGGCAATAAGTTGGGGTCTGATGATGGGATCCTGGAGAAATCGAGGGATCTCTTCAAATGTTATAGGTACATGTATGGCGCTTTTGGTAATTTTCATTCATTTACAAGAATTTGCATTCAGAAAGTAGGATTTGAGGAAACCAATGATGGAAACAAATCGGGAATCTTGGAGAAACCGGTTGAAGTCGGTTTTTTAAATTTTTAATTTGGTGACTATTACTGACATTTTCAAGAATAAATACTCCTATAGATATTATAGTCCTAACAGAATGCTGGCTCCATGATGATACTATCATCCTACAGATTGTCGGGTATCAATCGTACCGAACACTTAAACGTATTAATAAAGCAAGCGGTGTTGTGATTTATGTCAGTAATATATGGGAACCCACGGTAACAGAACCTCCGTTTGAAGAAGCCAACTGTTTAGTCGTTGACATAAAGAACCAGTTCTGCGTCTTAGGCATATATCGATCTCCCGGCTTCGCCGATACAACGAATTTTATGAACTCACTGTCATCCATTGTCACAAATTCGCCCTATCTAATAGTAACAGGAGACATAAATATTAATACTCTTTCAACAAGTAACTGTGATATTAACATAATTACTAACTACTTCTGTTTACTAGCTGAACTCGGTCTTAAACCAACTGTCAACAAACCCACACGCGGAACATCGTGCTTAGATCACATCCATATCCGGCATAGATATAAATGTCTGGCAGTCATCTGTGGGACTGACATTACAGACCACGATATTATCATTACAGGTGTTCAAACTCAAAACCCAAAGCCCAAACAAGGAAAACGTGACATCACTAAAGTAGACTACACTTCTGTAACGGAAGAACTGAACACTACTGATTGGCATACTGTAACAACCTCAATGTCAGTTGACCATGCTGTCAAAGCGTTCAACTTGCTATTTTTTGAAATTCTTCGCAAACATACTGTCCATACCCGACTAAACCGTTCAAAATTTACGCTAAAACCCTGGATGTCACCTGGTCTCATTTGATGTTCAAAACATAGAGATCGTCTCCATGCAAAATGTAGGAAAAACCCCAACGATGAAACTCTAAAACTAGTTTATACACGTTACAAAAACTTTCACAATAACCTTCTCCGGAAGATAAAACACAATTACGAATCTAAAAAACTACAAAATAATAAAAATGACCCGAAAAAACTATGGAAAACTAATAAAAATATAACACAAACTCAAAAAAAAACATCAAGAGCCTTAGACCTACTAAAAATTAAAAACTCTCCTAGTAGATCCCTAAATTATTGTAACGAATATTTTTCGAATGTCGGAAAAACTTTAGCCAACCGCATTCTAACAGATATAAACAAAACACAAGAAGACTTAGCACAAAAATCCTCCATGCCTTCATCTCCATTACAATCTTTATTCCTAGAACCTACTGACGAAGCCGAAGTTGAAGCATTAATACTCAACCTAAGACAAAATTGTGCTCCTGGTCTTGATGGAGTGACCAATAGTTTGATAAAAGCAGTTAGAAACTCAATCATACCACCACTAACTCACATCTTCAACCTAAGCCTCTCTGAAGGAATATTTCCCTGTAAATGGAAAGTAGCCGCAGTTACCCCGATACACAAAGATGGTGATAAATCCGAACCAGGAAACTATATACCGATTTCGTTATTAGGAGTGTTTTCAAAAATCTTAGAGAAACTAGTAAGTAAACGATTAGTTAGTTTTATTGAAAAAAATAAGATTTTTTCAGATATCAGTTTGGTTTCCGATCAAATAAATCAACAGAACAGGCAGTTGAATTAATGACTTCAAAAATATCCAAATACTTAGATGAGAATAAAGCTTGCGTGGGTGTCTTTCTTGATCTTGCTAAGGCGTTCGACACTGTCTCTATTCCAATACTCCTAATGAAGCTTGAAAATCTCGGAATCAGAGGAAACTCCCTAGCTTGGTTTAAGAACTATCTCTCAAATCGATCCCAATGTATTAAAATAGGTAATGATATCAGTGACCATACACCCATAGAATTCGGCGTCCCTCAAGGGAGTATCCTAGGACCGACGCTGTTCATTTTATATATCAACGACATTATGAGCATCAATGACTTGAATTCTGACGTTATCTGTTACGCTGATGATACTGCTCTAATCTTTCACGACCAGTCATGGGCAAAAGTAGCGAAATTAGCAGAAAGTGGGTTGGATAAAGTTGCTAAATGGCTACAAACAAACCTGTTAACCCTTAATGTCTCTAAAACAAAATTCGTTTGTTTCTATAAGACCAATGCGTCAGCACCGTCGTCCTTCCCCGAAATTGCTCTTCATACTTGTACTCCACTTAAGACATCGGCATGCAATTGTGAGAAAATTAATAGAACTCCCACTATAAGGTATCTCGGTGTCATGTTTGATGAAAAGCTTAACTTTAAACTACACATATTAACCACAGCTAACCGAGTTCGGAAACTAATGTACTTCTTTAAAAACTTACACCACTCAGCCGATAAACGTTTATTAAAAACTATATATACAACTATTTGTCACTCTGTTATTACATACTGCATAGTGGCTTGGGGTGGGGCCGCCAAAAAATTCATTATCCTTTTAGAAAGATCACAAAGAGGAATCCTGAAGATAATTCTCAAAGTACGTCGTCGGTTCCCTACTTTCGAAATTTATAAAAATATGGATGTTCTTAGTGTCCGCGGCAGTTTTATTCTTCAAGCTACATTAAAATTCCATAAACAAGCTATGACGTCTTACAATTTCCCCGAATTATCTCAAAAACCTAATGTTTGCTTCCCTGTCCCTCTCACAAAATCTACTTTTGCTCAAAGATTTAGTCCTTTCCTACATCCCTATGTATACAATCACATTTGTTCAAAATTTCCTTTGCAAGTAGTCTCTTATAGAAACAAAAAATAAAATGCGAACATGGCTCAAGTCTCTTCATTATGAGGACATAGAGAAGTTACTGAGAGTTGTACAGTGAATGTAAGCATTTGTTCAACATGTACACACTACACACGTATAGACACACACACATAGACACCTACACATACACATATGTGTACACAAATTACTCAAATCTTCATTCATTCATATATAAGGTCCTAATTTATTAGATGCAGATATTTTTACAGCTGATAGTACTCGGTCTCTGGAGTATATTAAACCGTGAAACATTATAGCTTTTACGATGTTTTTTTGGAGAAAACGGAAGAACAAATTTGCTACGTAAAAACACCCTGTTTATGTGATTATTAAATGAAAACTCATTGAACAGATTCTAGTACCTCTTTTACGTACCATTTAACTGGAACTGGCCACTTCACGTCGATAAATTAAATACTTTATTGTCAATGTCATGTTATTTTCCGTTGAATTGTGTCGTTTGATGACATGACAGACAGTGTTATTGTGACAGTATGTGATAATGCACATGATGATTTTTTTTTAGAGGAAATTATAATATTTTTTTTTGTTAGAAAATTTAAATCAAAAAAGTTACATGAAAAGATTTCTTAATTTATATTTAAAGTTAATTATTTTAATGTAAAGTATCATGTGTTAAAATATCTGCATCTAATAAATTAGGACCTTATATATTGATAGGTTACTTTAAGTATCTTTTCCGAATTTTGGTTACCTGCAGTACAGGCTTTGCCTAGTGCAGGAACCAGGCTAATGTCTTATGTCTTATGTCTTATCTCCAAGTAAACTACATGAGTATATCAACATAAATCATTTCCAACAATAAGTAATTATAATGGCCAGTATGATTTTTCTTGCCGTAGGAAGGAAGAACGAACACAATAGGTTTAAAAAGAAAATAAATAAGTCTTGGTTCTTCAGTTTACTCTCGGTGCTATACGTCCTCACATTAAAATATTACAGATCAATGCACAAGCATATGCATGTTACTTACCACGCTATAAGTCAAGTGGCGAGAAGATAATTATTTTGCTGATAAAACGGCGAAAAATAAAATCATGTCGCCTAACTAATTTTCTGTTATTACTTATAACTTGAGGTAGTATGTACGCTTTACTTGATTAATAAAGAATTGTTTTTTATCAATAAGAACTGCTACACGCCTAGCCAAGATGCCATACTGGAATCGCCAATGATAAGCGATAAGTAATAAATGTATTAAAATGACAGATTTCCCTCGATTATAAATTAATGAACATTCCAGATTTTGTAAAAACCATAATATCCGGGAAAAGTGTAGTCACATTATATAAAATGAATATGAAAAGGAAATAGCTGGTAGCTAAACAGATGTCTGTCAGCTTTCAGGTCGAAGGTTTTGAAGATACATAATCGAAGACTCGGATCGAAATCGTCTCTTTAACTGAATCGTTTATATACCTAATTCAGAATCCTATTTTAGGGAACGACTTTTAGGATTTCACGCTCCAATCAAGTTACGCTAACAAGATGATAGGTCAAGCAAAGAGCCCGCGAGATTTAAATTAAATTAACTAGGTACATACAGACAAATAAACTTAAAATTTGACATCTTCAATAGTAATTTTATTAGTTTATTTTATTCCCTTGATTTACTTTACAATGCTGACTCCTAAATCTACAGGGTGAACGATATGTGTTACCAATTTCAAAAGACTGCGATCTTTTAGTTGCAATAATTTATTACTTGAAGTAAGTAAAAACAAGAGAATAATATTACATTTTGTGATTAAAAAGACTTTTAGTGAATAGGACTCCTTTTGCCTTGACTTATGGTCTTCAAATGGTAATAAAATATTTGCTCGCAGCACGTTTGTGATGCAGTGGTATAGTGGTATGCGCCAGTGAAATATGATCGCTTTCTTCATTGCATTTATACTAGCATATTTAATTGCTCTCACCTTTTTCTTCAAAATAGACCAAAATGACACGTGAAATTTGGTTTTCAGCCATTTTTGGTTCTTACGAGCTTTATAAGCTGAAGCTCAGTCTCGTTCTTATGTTTGCGGCCTACAACCCATATGTTTGCGTGCCTAAGATTTCAATGCGGTGTCCAAAACATATTTCCGATAATAAGCCGCTATTACTTTGACACCAGACTAATACAATCTAATTGGTAACACTTCATGTTGTTCACCCTGTAAAGCGTAATTTGGTTGGAACAAAAGAAAATCATGGATTCTGAGAAAAAATACTTTTGATTAAGTATATGCCTAGTTTCGGGCCCCTGGTCATCCCACTCATAGTGGCTCGCGTATTGATGCAAGCGAGAAGGTAGAAAATAATTCACGCAATCGATACAGCTACATTCACGCAGCCAGCTCATGGTAAGCACATTGGTATCCTAAATTGAAACTGGGCGGTGCTAATCGTTAGCCAGCGGTTGCGGCGGCTCGTTAGGCACACGCCGGCAGTTCAGATGGCACTAGATTCGCGTATCTCTATTATGTCCTCTACTGAATGTTGGGAAGTCTGGCAGGCTTTATCGAATTTTATGATACACCTACCTTCAAAATGGCTTCGGGCATATCCACTGCTGAATTAATATAGGTAGGAATTATAAATCGATATTAGTATTTAGAAATGGTTTTCTATTTTGAGACACATTTAGAACCATATACCATTCAATAAATATGAAGTACGTAAGTAAGTAAAAAGTGTGCACCTTGTATAACATAATGTTATATACCCCGTGTTATTATTGATTTCCGTTAAATTAAAGGGAAGCTTATTTAGTTAAAAAATAATCAATTTCTCTAAGAAACTAATATCTTAACTCTTACTGTTATTGAGTTATTAAAAAAATAAGTTTAATGACTGAACAAGTGTATTGCAACCTTTATTACATCCTAATGTTACTTATTTTGACATGACTGTGCCGTCAGTCACCTGAGATCTTATTCTTAAGGTTCTCTCACACTTGTCATTTCAATTATTATGTATGAAAAGAAAAAAATAATGTTTACGTAATTAACAAAAGTCGATATACCAGGCAACTTCTATTAATGTCCCAAGTAACCTGTCCAATTAAACGGAAATGTAAAAAAACATCCTGTGTAGGTAATATACAAGGTGGAATTCGACGAGGGACCTTTACGGAAATGGGAGATAGTTAAGGCTATACTGAGCAACTTTTACTATGGGACCAACCCCGAAATCGTAAAAAAAAAAAAATCTTATCCATATAAAAAAGTACGGCATGTATACACACAATGTATGAAAATCATTTTTTTTTTACGATTTCGGGGTTGGTCCCATAGTAAAAGTTGCTCAGTATAGCCTTAACTATCTCCCATTTCCGTAAAGGTCCCTCGTCAACTTCCACCTTGTATACATATATGATCTGATACATAGGGAATTTAGGGATGGGTTGTATCAAGCTTTCCTGTGGATTTGGATAAGTATATTATAATTATTAAGTACCTAAGTTAGGATGCTGAAAAACAGCTTAACCTAAGGTTTGTCCAAAATACTCGATAATGATATTTATATAGTAGATAAAGCCTATCAGTAAAGACCTCTTCCACATTTACGATCATTCACAGCCCGTATTAAGTTATTATAAAGTTATTTAAACCTTTCAAGATAGGCCGTCACTGAAAATCCGTCGCCAAATTGGCTTAAACTCATAATTGTTTTAGGTTGACGTTAATTAATTTATACCTAGTCTATTAGTCGATTCCGTTTAATGTTTTGCCGTCATCTTGAGATTATTTAACATGGTATAGTAATCATATATCATTTTATAGATTATAATTACACTGGTAGCTTCTTACCAACATACCTACATGAAATGAACCTAAGATTTTAGCTAGAGACAAAATATACGTTTTTTATGATCCGGGTCCAATATTCGAGTGTTTCAACCGCTGTCATACTTCTTGGTCAATTTTGTATTTTTTGTGGTAATTAGGGTTCCGTAGCCAAAAAACGGAACCCTTATAGATTCGTCATGTCCGAAATTAAATAAGACCGAATTTAATTTATTTTCAACATTTAAGTATAATGTATTCCTCAGTCTATCCATTTCCATGAATGCTTCATTGTTGCAAGGTCTCTTTTCAGTTAATTTTGTACAATCTAATTCTTCAATCTGTGTAGACTGTCTAAAGACTTAACTCTATTCAGAATTATTAAATATTACTAATAAATTGCTAGGTATGATAAATTGATAATGGTATGAAACCCTTTGCGCGCGAGTCCGACTCGCACTTGGCCGGTATTATGTTTTTTCTAATTCTTGCTTATAAGTCTTTGTTTATTGAAAAATATTCAGAATACAATACGAGTAATAGGACCTACCGTAAGTTTTAATAAATAACGTGCGTCTGTATGACATCAAATATCCACTATAACTAATTTAACATGAAAATATGTAATGTGCATTTTCTCGTACAACCACATATACAAATATGGGTTATAAATATGATCACAATATATCACCTATTTATAATGTACATTGTATTATGTACATTTTCAAAGCAAAGTGTTTACATTCGTTTAAAGTCTTAAATTGTAGGACTGCTAGGAAAAAGCTTTGCTCTAGATTTTCCTCGTGTCCCAGTCTCGAGCTGGAAAAAAGATTAACTAGGTAATAGTTTTTCCAATTAGAATTAGTAAAGGAAGCGTGTTTTTAAACTAAGATAAATCCAGTGCTCTCTGATCTCTGATTTCAGTGACTAACTAAGTTAGACAATATTTTACTTACTTTAATTTTGCAGCTCAACTAGTCTGTTCGGAAAGTGAAGACATTTAGCAGCGTAGCACGCCCTTTTATCTCACATGCCTTCAATTTCTGAACGTAGTAGTCTAGTATAAACATAATCTTTTTTGTGGTAATTTTGTAGGTACTCAGACCACTCCTTTGACCATCCCATTATACAGGCTGGAACTCTCGTGTCTGATAAGAGGTATTTCAGTTATTACCTCTGAATATTAATTGTAGCGCCTCGAGGTAGTTAGGTATTCGTAGTGCAACTTAATTGAATTCAGTTTCAATTTGCTATTTAAACACAATACCTCCAACTACTAACTATGACCATAAGCCATCATTGAGAATTATAATACCTAACGAACCACTGGGCTGTGCGAACATTGCGCGAATAAGATATTGCAGCTAGTCTTATTATATTAACATCATAATAATATATATAGCCACTCAATTGCTTTTGGTAACTCTGGTTACCAGCTGTCACTCTTATTTTACATAGGAATAAAGCTCAACCAAAATTTCAAAGCATGTGAGTGGTTAGTTAGCCGTGAGGTGACGGCAGTAAGAATACATTTGTCACCACGCCAACTTCTCCTGCGGGTGTCGTAAGAGTCGACTAAGGGATTGAAGCGCCACTGACCATTATTTGATAAGAGATTGATGATGGGCAGCAGCGTCATCATATTGGACACATTACTGCGATCGCCAATCCGCGTGCCCAGCGTGGCGATTATGGACATTTACCTCCTAATGCGTCACTACTCATAGTTAATAGGAGAGGCCAACGTCCTGCAGTGGACTATCACAGGCTGATGATGATGATGATGAATATATATAGTAGCCGTACCATGAGTTGGAGAGTAAAGGATACGTTAGGTTTTCCTCGAGACGTAATGCATTCTATCGCGCTCGCTCTGACATATCCGAGCGAATGCGATGGTCTGCTTTACGTACCATCGAGAAAATCCTAACGTACCGACACTTGGAAAGTCATGGTACGGCTACAACTCATAAAAATACGCTACGCTTTCTCAGCACGTGACTTTAAAGCCGATTTATTAGGTTGAAATATTGATTTATTTTATAGACAGTTTCGTTGTCCATAAAGGATGCGTAAATAATTATGAAATATAAGGTAAGTAAGTCATCCGCAGACCACGAACCCTGTAAAGTGTTCGAAACGTCGGAATGAAGTTAAAATTAGTTAATATACGCGAGTTTATCCGTTTACATAGTTTTATTTCATGAGTAATCCTCGCGGTAACCGAAGAAAATATTAAAGATACGGGTATTTATATTCTGTGTTTTTGCATAATATGTTGTCTTTTTATGATCGTGCACAGCTCAGCAAACTACATAAATATTGCTCGCCTATTAGAAATATGATTTGGAAATTCAACCCCTTTACAGTATTATTACCTAGTTTCTTCTATTTCGAATTCAACTGGATAAATGCTAATTTGGTGCTAGCTTACGACATTTAAATTAACAATACTTAGCTAATTTATACTATTATATCGATTTTATGTGGATATTTATTTAATGATTAAATCTATAGGTATACAAAATTTAAAAACTTACAAAAATATAATATAATAAATACGTAAAAATAACTAAAATGTAATACTAGACTACTAACCTAACCTACACGTTAGAATATTTTCTAATACTTAATATTGAATATATTTTAATATAGCCCACGACATTTACTTTCATTGTAATCCTTACATGTACCGAATCCCTATGTTTCGATATCATATTCATAACATAATACTGGAATAGGTACATATGGCTAACCCTGAGATAACGGGGTGTGTCGGCCTCAAGCCATCATACCTCCTGCGGCGGCAAAGTAATGAGAACATTGCCTATACAATAACTTGTCATATTTAAATTACTGGCTTCTGTGCGTTACAGTCTTGTGGTTTGAATTGAGAATTAATTAATATTTCGACTAGCTAAGCGGGAATTTCAAGTATCCACATCTTGTTAATGTTATATTAGCAAATTAGTAACTGGATTTTATTAGCCTTTAGACGTGGCCTTTTTTCAGTTTCTCCTGTCAGCTTAAAAATAAATTTTGGTTGCTCTTCCAAATGCAATAAAAAGTGCTTACTTTTTTGTTCGCTTTTATACTACATATCATATCATATTATATTTTTCTTGTATTTCTAAAGATATGGGTTCCCAACGAAGCTTTGCATTGATAAAGTCAATATTATGTATAGGGACCTATCCACAAAGGACTGATAATGGATTCCGATGAATCTACGAGCAACCACATGCTATCCAATTACCTACCACCACACGGACTCCGCTTGATGGATAACAATTGAATATTCCGTGAAATTATGCACACAAATAAAAAAAACTACGTCACGTCGTGGAGAAATCTATGATACTGCTAAATCTATGAAATTATTTCTGTTTTAATGTAGGATTACAGCCACAGACGAACAGTTTGTGCACAACATTATAGAATAAATGTAAATTTAAATAAATGAAAAAAATATCGCACGCGGTACCACAAACTAAGTACCTACGCCGCCTGACCGCCTTCGAGTTTCCCTTTGCTCTGCCGTGCGCAAGTACATTCGTCGCGCTACTGGATGCTTAGCCAAGTTGCCAATCACAAACACTTAATAGCGTATCGTAGTTTTCCGTCTGTGGCACTCTTTCATATTAGTGCGACAAAGACAGCTGCGTTTCGTTTACGATTGACGATTAAGCATTAGCAACTTGTCTAAGCACCCTGTAGAGAATAATATTCATAATACAGTACCGTAGGGTACTCGTGCTATCATAATAGACCTTTAAGTATTAATTTATTACATTACCCTACAAGCAAGCTTTGCATCTTATAAGCAGGGCGTGTATAATGAACTCACATATTTACATTACGCTATTAATATTGGCTCGCAAATTTTCTTTCCATAAATAAATATGTATAAACATTATCCATTACCTACCACCTCACCTGTCATAAATGTATAAGCTAGCCTGAAAAACTTAAACAAACCGGTACAGTTAATGGCGCACTTGACTTTGTATATGTAACCTTGGCCAACATATAAACAGCTAGCACAATCTACACTTCCTCATACATGTGAACTCTTGTTTACTGACTTCTGCGGAAAGAGGAGATTTTCGATAGCATATTTATATACTTGTATCATAATCCTGGCACACAAGGGACGAATAACTTTATGAACGTATTGTGAAAATACAAATCAAATTATTTATTAACTAAATATTTTGATTTGTACTTTTTATTTTTCCCCAGTATTCGTAGTCACACTACTTAATACTATATAAATTATAAATATTAGATGTCATATACCAAAGAAAAACGACCAAGATCACCTAACGTCCGAGGTGGGGATCGAACCCACGTACTCAGCTATCGCGGCTGATGCCTGTACCCCTCGAGACCGAGTGGCCGATATATATGACATCTAATATTTATGAATTGAATTTAAACTTTGTGACCGCCGTGCTGACACCCACCTTGGTAGCATGCAGTGGGGGCCCAAATTGTTAGATTTATTTTAGTTTTAATTTGATTGGTTACCTTCGTTTTAGTTATATTTTATTACTTTAGATTATTTAGTCTTAATTTGATAGTTTACTTTAGTTTTAATAATATTTTAATGATTTATGTTAAAGTTTTTATTTGTTTACTTTGTATCAATAGACTATAACGTAGTCTTTAATTTAGATATTTTAATAACTCTTTTTCTGTTTCTCAATATATAATTCCTTGTATATTTGTATTCCTCAATAAAAAATAAGCACAAAATGTCGGTGGTGAACGTCTGTAATTCTAAATGTAAGGTTTAAGTAGATTAAGAAGGAAGTGTAGCGTCCGTGTTAAACTAAAATGTAAAGGTATGTAATTGGCTTGAGTTCACAAAGTTAAAATCCCTTCGACGCTTGCTACTCCGCTGCACGCCCTGCCGGACGCGCCTCTCAGACCTTCTTGTTGTTTTTGTTGTATTCTGGCCATTGTTTTCCGCAACTCGACGTCAAACGTGCCAATTTTGAGTACTTGTTGGGGACTTCACATACACCCTTGAATTTCATCGCATGTGTAAGCAGGTTTCCTTGCGATGTTTGCCTTCACTTTGCCTCTCAGACCTTACATAGGTTACTTTATTGTACATAATATAAATTAATTCGATTGAATAATATAATTGTGAATTGTAAATAACCTATATTGCATAAAACGTATTACAGCAATACAAAAGTGTACCCAGTCAAAACTATATATTTTATTTCTATTTGATAAACCGAGGAGCATGAGAGTAATAAGTACACGAGGTAGTAAGTATTTTTTCCGTCTAATAGCCTTAACTTACACGGCGAACCCCCATGAATTTTGGGGACCTTACATACCAAAAACATATCAACATTTCACTAAAACGTGCGAAATACTTTAACGACCTAAATTAGCCTAATATGTTGAACCTAATTTGAACGCGGCTGTGGTTGTATATGAGCGCATTAGTGGCCATATGGCTGGGATTACGCCCGGGTGACACGTGCAAACGGAGACACGCTTAGTACGGATCGGTGCTTGCATTTAGTAACACACCTAATCAATTTGTTTGATTTGCAATTAAGCAAATTGTTTTATAGTTTATCAGACCTTGTGATTACCAAGACCTCGACACCATGAGTTGTGTAAGATTTTCTAAAGTTATTTATCAACGCCTCCGTTGCTCGGGGAACTAGTGTTTTTTTTATATCCCACATACCCCTCCATAAAGGCGTTCCCGCGGCCGGAGGGACGATTCGATGCGTTAAGGCATTCCCCACTATTATATTATTATTATTAAATTGAGCTTGTAGTGTCCCACTGCTGGGCAAAGGCCTCCCCCCACTTTTTCCAGTTCTCCCTGTCCTGAGCAATCTCTGGCCGTCCTGATAAAAAGGAGTCCAGTTCGTCTCGCCATCGCCGACGAGGTCTACCAGGTCCCCGTTTTGAGCTGGGCTGCCACTCAGTGGCTATCTTGGCCCACAGCTCATTCGACATTTGGCAGATATGATCAGCCCAGTCCCACTTCAACTTGGCCGCCTTCCGAGTTACATCGACTATTTGGGTTTTGGAGCGTAGCGTGGTATTCCGGACTCGATCCACTAATATTTTAAAGACAAACGGGTCTTAATCGCGTAAACTTACGTTTAATTATATCCTGACGTTTCGGGCATGACGTTACACCCATGGGCGCAGGCAGGTGGTCTGCCTGCAGGAGTGATAATCGTGAAAGTTTAAATCGATCCACTAACTTGATACCCAATATGCTGCGCTCCATAGCTCGCTAGCAAACCCCGAGTTTGGACTTCTGTGACAAATTCCCCACTCCGCAATAAAAAATAAACTAGTGGTTTTTATATGCGGAGACGGGGTTGCTATGCTAGGAGTCTAGATAAAGCCGGACATCATAAACTTGAAAATAAACGGTGTCCGACTTTTCATGTCTTGCTGTTGTAGGGCTTTTTAGACTTCGCAAACGAGCGAGCGCTGATCGTAGCGCAGACGAGCCGACAATATTGAGACACAAAAATCCTTCAACAAATAATTTAGGGAGTCCGTTACTATCCAAATTTCCGGCCAAACTGGAAAGTGTCAGCTATTAGGTTTGGCGACCTAGCAACCCTACGCAGAGTGGGTGTGCAGAACTATACAATCGAGTACGGGCATGGCCTGATAACATTGAAAATAGTTATTTGTTATACAAGGGTGCAAAGTTGTATTTTACCCGCGAGTATGAACTACATATTTTAACATACGAGAAGTAAAATACCAAATGTATTTTACTTCTCGTATGTAACAATTGTTTTAGTGAATGATGATAAGATGACTAGATGCAATCACAAAACGCAGAAAATGTCAACGTCAACATTGTCAAAGAATATTATAGGTTATAATCTTTATTTACCGACTCGAACACGCATAAAAATAGTAAACTAAACAACTTTCAGGGTGTTCTGTTATAATTTTGTAAAAATAATTAATGTGAATGATTTAATAATGCATTGGCGTTGGTGTGCAACTACAGGAATGTATTAAAATCGTGCTGCGTTTACTTTTTCGTGCTAAGTTTACTGCGACAAAATCTTGCATTAAATACATGATGCATTTGGAAAATTATTATCACTAACCCGATGATGATTGTAATGTGAACAAATAATTACCTTTTTTGAGTTTCCTCGCTATAGTGAGGGGAAAAGTTTTGTGTTACACACGGGTGCAAATGTATTTTACTTCTCGTATGTTAAAACACTCGCTGCGCTCAGGATTCTATTTTAGAACCACTCGCTTCGCTCGTGGCTCAACTATAGAATCCTTTCGCTTGCTCGTGTTTCAATTTCATACTCGCGGGTAAAATACAACTTTGCACCCTTGTATAACAAATAACTATTATCGGGTCATGTTGCAAACTAGAAAGTGGGAACGCCAGGAGGTTATAAAGGAAACTATCTATGGCTATTATTGGAATAAGTTTAAGTTAGAAACTTGGTCGCACTATACGAGTACTGCTTCAGTCATATGGTAGTGAACACGTGCCTGCTACGAGTATTAATATAAGCATAGTACCTGGTATTGCTAGTAATTAAACATCGTGTTTTTTAGTTTTAGAAGCGCTTCCGCCTCCGTTGCGCTTTCATTAAGTATTTAATTTTATCAGCTTTTTTGTAACTTTATTTATTATACGCTAGGTACATTGCCAAATAGATCAGAATCATCCTCTAAAGAGAAGTGAAATTGTCTATGCTTGTGAGATAAAACTTCGACCATCGTCTACGTGGCCTAAATATGTAAGTAAAATTTTTTTAGTAACTTTCATCGCCATCATGATGGAATTTAGGAATAAATTGAAATTCAAAATATTAAGCTGATTGAAGGGTTTTAGGTCGGTACTTAGCCCCATTAGGTGGGCTCTAACGTTTTATGACGGCTCATGAAAACGATGCTTCTAGGTCATTACCGTCTTAAATATTTACAAACAGATCTCCCGGTTCCTTTATCAATGCGAAACTAATTTGAAGCGATTCAACAGAGGACCAATGGGCGTTTAAAAGCTTTAACCTTCGTAAACAAATAAACGGGGCGCCAATAAAAGTTAAAATAACAAAGCAAACATGCAATTAGCGATGGTTCAGGTGACCTGAATACTGAGACCGTGTTGTGTACATGACGATATGATTCGGGAATAACTGCGGGTCTGCGTCACAATAATAACTGGACGTAATAATTATGCAAAAGGGAACCAATCCACACGAATCTGTCATTTTAAAGATTGACTTTGTTTCTTGTGATTTAAAGTTTTAATTAGAATGAAACATTCATGTGGGTTGGTTCCCTTTTGCATAATTACGTTCAACTGGCATTGGGAACAGTGTTGATGTGTCCGTCACTTACCGAGCGTTTGGTGGAAATCAGTGGCCAAACCTGTTGTCATTTAGATTAATTTGCCTCAAGTCAATGTTCTTGTGTTTCTTCACGCCTCCGTTGCGCTTTCATTAAGTATTGGGTTTCAGCTTTTTTGTAACTTTATTTATTATACGGTAGGTAGGTAGGTACATTTCCAAATGAATCAAGTTATAGATCAGAGATTATCCTCTAAAGAAATGTGAAATTGTCTTTGATTGTGAGATGAAACTTCGACCAAGGTCTAAAATCTTCACCAGGGTGCTTAGCCAAGTTGCCAATCGCTAGCGCTTCATCGTCAATCGTAAACGAAAGGCAGCTAACTGTCTTTGTCGCTCTAATATGAAAGAGTGACAGAGAGGGAAAACTACGATACGCTACTATTAAGCGCTAGCGCTTGGCAACTTGGCTAAGCATCCTGATCAGCGAGCTTATAGAATTAATTAATATTATTATTTATTAAATATATTAGGAAATCTGACAGAAATCGACCTAGTCCCACGGTAAGCTCAATTAAGGCTTGTGATGTGGGTACCAGGCGACGATATAATATACATAATAGATAGATACATATAGATACTTAAATACATACTTAGACAGCCATGACCAAGGAACAAATATTTGTGATAAATGATGCCCTCGCCGGGCATTAATACTTTAAAATTAAACTATTTCGAACCAAATCAGCCCAGCCGTTTTGAATAGTTACCGAACCCTACACTGAGCATGGCCCTACGTGCTCCTGGCCGGTTTTTTATATTTACTGCGAGTCGGATTATTGATAGAATTTTGAAATAAATTCAAATTGCAAAATATTAAGCTAATTGAAGGGTTTTAGGTCGGTACTTATGTCCATTAGGTGGGCTGTAACATGTCAGGGCCAACTCTGCCGTCATATCATATAGATCAATTTGCCTCTTAGTCACATTCTTGTATACTTTTCGATTTTAATACAGAAAAACAAAGACTCCTAAGTAAAATTATAAAGACTGTATCTTTAATTATGGAAACAACTAAAGCCTTGTCTAAATGTTGACCTGTACATAATCTTGTATTACTGTGTTCTGAGAATATGATCTGACGGGTATTTTGAAGCAATATCTGATATAAAAAAATCTCCTATTTTCTAATTTCAAGGAGGTTTACAGTGCGTCATATATTTTGTTGCGAATGTATTGTGGACAAGCCTCTCGGGATTAATTTGAGACTATTCCTCCGACTCCTTGGTACAATTTAAATAAAAAAAGTTAATATGCTGCCAGCACATGTTATATAAGTGTTATTTTCAGGCTGCTCAATTGAGATAATTGCTCAGACTTTGTACGTACATAATAAAATACAAGCGCCAAATGCGTGAATAACGGTTTTCCTATGTTTTACCAACTTTTTATGTAGTTTAGTATAATAGTTAGTATAATATAATAGTTTGAAAAAATCGTAGATAACAATATATTATAAAACTTAAACACCAAGCCAAGTTAGCTATCTGTCTTAATTAAGCACAAACTTTTTTAGAAATGCTCATCAGATATGACAATTACAACGTGCTTCTTGCTAGGCCTACTTGAACAAAGAATCGTTTAAGTTGAGTTAGTCGTAGAGTTAATAAATAGGCAGTTAGGCAGCTATTCGCTTTTGGTAAACTTTTACGTTAACCCTGTAATAAATTGTGTGTCTCCTGATGCGTGTACAAAGTTTGCTCCTCCAGCGAATTGAGGACACAATTGGGATAATCCCACGAGAACAGTATTCGGCAGTATTCTTTTCAACCCGAGTGTAACTGTACAGTCACGTCTAAAACAACGAAGGTCGCAAAATGTACCTTACCTATAGAGCGACGAAATGGGTCCCCTTTAATATGCCTAATATTAATAGTCCTAATATGAATTCGCATAACAGATTTGGCATAAATAATTAAGCATAATATTGAACAGGCAAAATAATAAAATTCCATAATGCTTAATACGCATATTACTGATTATGCATAATTGAAATATGCATAACATTATTAAATATAACTTTATTCGTGCTAATATGGATTAGCATAAACTTAGAAATCAAGGGAATGAGGCAGATCAGGGTACAACCAAGACAGTAAGGTTAAGTTCAAAAGATTAATAGGCAGGAGCGACGAAGCGAAGTTGAAGCCTAGCTTTCGTCGATATCTCCTTCTACACATCCTAATGGACACGTCAGATACAATCAATTAAATAAAACATTAGGTATTTAATAATCAATTTTATTAGTAAAGTAATCACATTTTGGTAGGCGCATGAGGCGCACAGTACAGAGTGTGTACCTATTTAATACGGGCGTATATTTACTATAAAAATATAAGTAGGTACATGTATTGCAGTCAATAAAATATGTCAAGACCTAAACATTAACTGTTATACCTACGCACAACGCACAAGTAAAAAAAAAGTCTAAACTATAACTTGGCAAAAATATTAGGCAGGTATACAAGGCGTCCCACGGCGATGCCACATGGAGGGAAAGTACCTTAAATATCATAGATAGCATATTTTTCTGAAAGAAGAATGCTATTATATTAAGTTTTTTAAAACTTAATATAATAGCATTCCAGTATAAAAAAAATTAAAAAGTTTGAATGCAATTTTACTAAGTCTTAAAAATAAAATGAAGTCTTCTTTCAGCAGAATACGCTGTCTATGATATTTAAGGTACATACCCTCCATGTGGTATCGCCGTGGGACGAACTGTATACCTAATATCGGTTTCGCTACGCAATCTCTGATCGGTCATTATTATTTTATCTATTATATTTTATACCTTTCATTAAGTATACCAATTAGTATTATGCTCATCCTAATTATTCCAAATCATCGTTATGATAGTTTACGTTATACGTAAATACATTATGCGTAATCGTTTATGCGAAATCATGCTTATGCCACTTGAATAGTATGCTTAACAACGCTATGCCAATTTGAAGTATGCGTAATAAATTATGCAAATTAATATAGACTCCGACGAAATAAAAGCGTGCGATTTTTAAAGCCTCAGTTGTCGAAGATAAATACTATCGATGGTGACTGTACCGACAGAACTTGTGAAAGGAAAAACTTGTGTCAACAAATCTTTCGTCGGCCCCATTTACCCTGTACTCAACAGCAAGCTTATCTGTATTGTCAATATTGTAAAAATACGTTTGCTTTCGGATAATCTAACTATGTCATTATTTTTGTGTTTAGAGTCGACACATTTTTGTGATGATTTGGTTTTGTATGGATACTTTAGTATTCAATATTTAAAATACTGTATAGACTAATTTACAGTCTATATTTCTATATGTATCTGTTACTTTAATCTAAATAGAGACATATAAATCATGTCAAGCGGCCATCTACTAATGATACTACTTATGAAACGCCTAATTATCAAATACAAGCAGTTTCTAAACTCAATGTTGACATTTTTTATACTTAGGTATTGAAATCATATATATTTAAACATTAACTTACAAATGAGTGATACCTTTAACGGTGTTACGTACCTACGTTGATAATGTTCGTTCGATTGGATATTAAATCAAGATTTGGAAGAAAACTTACATTACCAACGTCCATTGGTGGTTTCATATCGCAATTATTAATTAGAAATCGTTATTTATTCTCGTATCTCAGAATAATTTGAGTGCTAGTGCTTAAAGTTTGCAAATGAATAACCAACTTTGCTGGCTGTCCAAATCCATCACCGCTAATGAAGTTCCTGGCCCGATGGCAGTTTACTTGCGAGAACTGTTCTCCACGCTAACACATTATAATCCAGTTTCATAAACAAACTGTCAAACGATCAGTCGATCGCGCACGCCTGTTTACGTTTCGGCAGACGTTGTGTGAATCAGCTGGAATGTTTGTGGACCGCCTAGCCGATGTACTACCACAACTACATGGCACATTCTTATTCTTGTAGCTTGGCAAGCTTTTGCGTTCGGAATACAAATTATTTATGTACCTAATCTTCAAAATCCTGACAATTTTGCCTAAAATAGAGTACAATCAAGTGTTTATCCAACTGGTTACTCACGTAATTTAAGTCGATAATTGCTCGACATGTTTCGATCCATTTAGAGGATCCTCATCATGGAGTACACGCGACCAAAGCCCGGGCTTGCGCTCTGCTAAAGCGGGTGCTGGCCGCGGGTAGCGCTGGCGGGGGCAGCGAAGGAAGAAAACTACCCTCACTATCACTTTTGTCGAAAAGCGGGTTGCACACAACACTCACTACGTCTAATAAGTAACCGTACTTGCAAGAGAAAAGTTCATCGTGCCACGGAAAATATGGGAAGCCATCGAAATAAGTCGTAATCCGAATTTTAATCGTGATTGTGGTTGATCAGTGCCATCTGGTTGGAAAACGGTTTTAGGTATTGCATCGGTAGACAGTGTAGGCGAGCCCTTATTACCTAGTGAGTGTTGTGTGCAACCCGCTTTTCGACAAAAGTGGCAATGAAGGTAGTTTTGCGGGCTGCGTGTACTGCGTGTACTGCGGGCTTGCGCTCTAGCAGAGCGCAAGCCCGCAGTACACGTCGGGCTTTGGTCGCGCATACTCTATGATGAGGATCCTCTAAATGGATCGAAACATGTCGAGCAATTGTCGACTTCAATTACGTGAGTAACCCGTTGGATAAATATTTAAATATGTTTGAGTCTCACGTTAGTAATAATTCTAAAATTACAATCAAGTGCAAAAATATCTATTGAAAGAATCATCTTATTAAAATGTTATGACATTTTACACAGAATTCAAAGCGTATAGACGCATAGTTAATAGGAGAGGCCTACATCCAG
Source organism: Thaumatotibia leucotreta (assembly GCA_025490895.1). Classification (NCBI taxonomy): domain Eukaryota; kingdom Metazoa; phylum Arthropoda; class Insecta; order Lepidoptera; family Tortricidae; genus Thaumatotibia; species Thaumatotibia leucotreta. The sequence goes on from JALPQI010003228.1 coordinate 80,406, forward strand.
CAGTGGAATGAGATAGGCTTGATGATGTGATTATAAAACAAAAAGTAAGGAAATATAACACTCTAGAACTAGAATAAAAATGGGAATTTTATGTGACCTATGTAATAAATGTGCACGACCATTCTGCAAGCAACCAGAATCGCAGCCCAGCTAGCTACACCTACTTTGGAGTTGCGTCGGTTTAATTAACAATTTGATTGGGCTAAACAATGCCGCACGTTTACAATATTACGATAGAATTCACATTACAGATAATCACGGATGTCATAATAGCAAGCAAGAAGAATCAGAAATTGCTGTGTTAATAAATAAATTACATTTTACCGAACAAGACTGAACTTTTTTGTTATGGTTATATTTTTGTACTGAATGCCACTTTCGAGAGTCTGATTTTAACGTTCCGTTTAATCATTTTATCAATAAAGTAGTTTAACTTAAGGATTAACCGTTATTTCTGCTCCTGCTTATTAAATTATGAAAGAAATAAATACTGTGTGTATGACAATATTTTGTAACATAATTATGTTACAAAATATTGTTATAATTATAACGAAAACAATTCGTAATTTTGAATACAAGCGTTAATAAACGTCATGAAACTCATGAACCTATTTCTGAACACAGAAATAATAGTTTGCATAAGTTTTTTCATCACAAACATTGAAAGCAAATAAATATAAATAGGTGCAATCTAACGGACGCTGAAAGACTTTGACGAGAGACAGAATCACTAAGAACATGATGTTATTTTGGTATATTCTGCATACAAAGATAGACAGGCAAGCATAAAAACACAAAGTAAAGTTTGGTTCTTTCTATAGAGGAACAATAAATCCTATAGTATCCCCATTCCGTTAAATTTATCTATCCTTGCGTTAACCCGTAAAACCACCACTAGAATGCTGACTCATTTTATACCTTTTTAAATAACTCATTTAACCGACAAAGTATGAAAGTTATGAAACTAGATATCCTTAAATATACACAAATACTAAATTGAAGAAATTATATTTCAGTTGGCGCTCTGTTTTTCTTTTTCTAGATTCCGTGTGACAAAAATGTTCTTAAATTGACACTATAGACTTGATACGATTCATCTTATCCGTCTGAAATATTTCAGATAGGTAAACTTGATATGATAGTGCCTACCTTACATCATAATTTATTACTTAATAACTATAATATATGTAAGTAACTGCAGCTCACTCATACCGTAAGAGCTGCGTGATATAGCCATCTTGTCAATATCAGTAGGTGGATCACATGACAAGATCGATGTCTAAAGGTCAGGTCTGAGTAGCTGCGGTCTGCAGCAGCAGCTCATAATTCTCTTGACTAGAATAAAATACAGACAGGTTTTACTTACTTATGCCTGTTTTCAACTGTGTACCTCATAATGTAATATGGTTTTTGAGAATAAAAGAATAATATGCTCGAATTTTTTGTACCAGAACCTGTGACCGTATATAAACATGCACGTCTATCGCGAGCTCAAAAATGTACAATAAACAATTGTGCAAATGAGCTGCGATAGGACATCTTTGACATGTGCAAATAGAATATGCAAAGAAGGATATTTAAAAATATTTGTGATCGGCACAATTATTTTTTCATCACACTTGCTGTCTAAGCTCGCCATTGCTTGCGTGCGTAGCGGGAGTAATAGAAAAGTAAAATTCCCTAGGGAGTAATAGAAATGTCAGTAGGAACGTCATTTAATAATATTATATCTTAAAACTTATTTTTTTGTCGGCAAGTGTGATGAAAAATATTGTATGCATCACGGTCGCTAAGCGGAACTTACCTTCCTTGATGCACAATGTACTACTATTAAATAGCGGTTGAAGTTTATTCATTACCGTTATGTATTCAAGAGGACCCCCTCTTATTTTCTTATATTCTCTTTTGCATATGACATGTGTCAACGATATTTCAGGACCGATTTTAAAAGGCAATTTAGTGGTCCAGGTTTTATTTGTTCGTAGACCAGAACTAAATAAAATTAGACCATAGATCAACGTTGCGGCAACGGTCCAAAATACTCAATGTTTATTTATTGTAGCTCTGAAAATCATATGTCAACTGAATAGTAATCACTATGGATATGATGTCAACAGAGCGACATACTCGATTCGATATGTGTATCGTAAATAGCAATGCCGTCGTCGACATTCATAGTGTAACAAAAATAGTGGTATTCAGGGGCTCGTATCCTGAAAAAAAAACTAGAACTTTCGGTTGGCCTAGTTAAGATTTAATGCCAAATTTCATTTTCTTTTATTTTTTAGGGTTCCGTAGCCAAAATGGCAAAAACGGAACCCTTATAGATTCGTCATGTCCGTCTGTCCGTCTGTCACAGCCGATTTACTCGGAAACTATAAATGCTACAGTAACGAAATTTGGTAAGGATATGTGTTGTATGAACCGCTACAGGATTATGATACTAAATGGTAAAAAAACATTGGGGTGGGGGCCCTCCATACATGTAACTGAGGGATAGAACATTTTTTTTAGTTGTATATAAGCGTGTGGGGTATTAATAGAAAGGTCTTTGAAAATGATATGAAGGTTTATAAATCTCATTTGTATTTAAGCAAATAGTTTTCGAGATATCAGCTCTCAAAGTCGGAAAAATGTCCCCCTCCCTCTATTTTTTTAAACTACGCGATATAAAATTCTAAAATAAATATATGTTATGCACTTTAATAAACTCTATCAACGATTTTTGGTTTGATTAAATTATCTCCTATAGTTTTTGAGGTAGATTGATTTAACTCTATTTTTTTTATTAAAAATTGATAATGGAACGGAACCCTTCGCGTGCGAGTCCGACTCGCACTTGGCCGGTTTTTTTTCTAATTTGAATACGATATTCTATTTGGGCGTTTTCACAACCCGTTGTTGAAATCACTTTGTTATTTAATTCGGACAAGTTTGGGCTTGTTCTACTCAGGTTCATGAGCTCTTTGGATTCTAATAGGAGAAAAAAATATCTCAAAATATTTTTTCCATTACTATAGGTACTGCTTTTTCATAGATGTTCAGAGGCGGTAGCGTAATGGAAGGAAAGAAAACTGTATGAAATTTATGGGAAATATTTTCTCTCCTAGCAGAATCGAAAGAGCTCATGATTCTGAGTTGAATAAGCCTAAACTTGTTCAAATTAAATAACAAAGTGATTTCAACAACGTTTTGTGAAAACGCCTATTTACCAGTATACTAGTGGGCCAGCATACAAAGCTTTCAAAGTCAAAGTCAAAGTCAAAATATTCTTTATTCAATTAGGCCCAGCAACGAGCGCTTTTGAATCGTTAAACTAAATAGCGAATGAGAGAAAAAAAAACTACCTCCGGTTCTAACCCTACACCACTGCCTGAGAAGAATCCGGCAAGAAACTCAGCGGGACTTTCTTTTTTCAAATAAAAGTTTTATAACATCTTACGGCTAACATGCATTAATTAAAAACGAAACATAAATTTGATTGAATATAAATACTGATATAGTACATTAACTAGAGATGAAGTCTCTAATAGTCAGAACAATTATATAAATTTAATGAATTTTGAGAAATGTATAGATGTAAAGATATATGTAAAAGGGCATACAATTGTTTTTAGTTAAACGTTAAAATTAGCATTATTATACTGCTAGAGATGTAAAGGTCTCTAGTTGTCAGAGTAAAAAGAAAACAAACGGATACATTTCACTAAAAGTTTCAGAGATGTATAAGGTCTCCATGCGTCATAATATTAAATAATCATAAATAAACAAACATGTAGCGAATTCAATTTCTCATATCAAGAACAGCAGGAAAATTGTTTGAATTTAAGCCATGAGTGAGCTTGATTAGACCGGTCTCCGCAAACAGCACCCGTTCACGAGTATGACGCGTATCTCAGCCATCGCCTCCCTCAACCTTCTTTCGGGAAAGTGGCGACCCGATCAACGACGCCACCGTAAGCAGAGACCTTAAAGTGAGCATGACTGTGCAAGCTATCAGGCAGACAATATAATTTAAATACTATGAATGCTGACCATATTTAGTTTCATGAGAATTTATATTCGTACTTGCCCGTTACATATATGACAACTATCACAAGAAAAAAAAATAGAAATAGAAATAACTAGGACAGAAAATCTGAATACAAAATTAAAATTACTTAGGTGTAAAGGACTCTAAGTGTCTTTAAATTTCGGATTGAGATTCAGGACCTCCGGCATAATGCATCTATGCCTACTTAAATAATTATATTTACGTCATCCCTCAGTACGTATAACACAAGCCTTGATCATGCTTACCTTGGAGCTATACAGCGTGTGTATTTGTTACGGGCGAATATTTTAATGGCGAGTACTATTGGACCTACTACTACTGGACCTACTGGGGCCTATTTCTCGTACCTTATTAGACTAGTAATATTAGTCCATGGGCTAATATTTTTTACAAGTTTACAAATTTGCGTTTCTCGAAGCCACTCTAATAAAATATTAGTTATTAGTTACCAACTAATAAATATTAGCTAATATTATTAGACCTAGGGCCTATTTCTCGTAACTATTAGTTTACAAGTATATTAGTTATTAGTTACTAGTGAAAATTTTACAAGTCCCAATATTTTCTGTTTCTCGAAAATAATTATTAGACTGGTAACTAATACTGGTAAACTAATAAAAAATATTAGTCCAGCTTGGCTGATTGGGATATTACCCTTGCCTTATAACATATTAAAAAAAATTAAACATTGGCGGTAAAAAGCAAATTGTTTGTTTAGTTAAAATAAAATATTAAAATTTATTAAGAATGGATATGAAGTAGATGGTTTTTAAGGAATATATTGGAAGCCAGAGATATTTTATTTGGAAGCTTTTCGGGCACGTTAACCTAAATAGATAAACGTAAAAATGGGAGGAATTAACAATTGTAATTATTTCTCATCCGAATCTGTCCACATTTTATCATTTTCTTTAGTTAACTGTGTTAAGTAACACGCTAATAGTTTGGACTAATATTTTTTACCAAGCTTCGGAGACTAATAGCTTTATGAGTGTATTTTACAAGTGCAGTTATTTTTCTTTGTATTCGAGAAACCAAAACCAAATTATGTCTAATAATATTAGCAAATATTTATTCGTTTGTAACTAATAACTAATATTTTATCAGATTGGCTTCGAGAAACGCAAATTTGTAAACTTGTAAAAAATATTAGCCCATGGACTAATATTACTAGTCTAATAAGGTACGAGAAATAGGCCCCTAATTTGGTTTTGGTTTCTTGAATACAAAGAAAAATATCTAAACTTGTAAAATACACTCATAAAGCTATTAGTCGCCGAAGCTTGGTAAAAAATATTAGTCCAAACTATTAGCGTGTTACTTATCACAGTTAACTAAAGAAAATTATAAAATGTGGACGGATTCGGATGAGAAATCATTAAAATTGTTAATTCCTTCCATTTTTGCGTTTATCTATTTAGGTTTTAGGTTAACGTATCCGAAAAGCTTCCAAATAAAATATCTCTGGCTTCCAATATATTCCTTAAAACCATCAACTTCATATCCATTCTAAAGGTGCGTTTAAACCAAAAGAGCATTCGCTGTTCTATCGCCCGTTCTACGAAATCCACCAATCACGTTTTGTGTAACGATCGAATTTCGTAGAGTGGGGGGTTAGAATAGCGAATGCTCTTTTGGTTTGAACGCACCTTTAATAAATTTAGATGTTTGATTTTAACTAAACAAAAAATTTGCTCTTTACCGCCAATGATTTTTTTTTTAATATGTAATTAAGGCATGGGTAATACCCCAATCAGCCAAGCTGGACTAATATTTTTTATTAGTTTACCATTATTAGCTACTAGTCTAATAATTACTTTCGAGAAACAGAAAATATTAGGACTTGTAAAATTTTCACTAGTAACTAATAATAGTACATTATGATACAAGTGTGCTAAGTTGATCATTATACTCGAGGCGGTATTGTGCGCGCGAGCTGCAAGCGAGCGCGCATAAGATAGCAGAGAGTATAATGATCAATGCACACGAGTTTCATACGACGTTTTTCAACACACTTGCGAGGAATAACCGACTTTTAGTAACACTTTTACTAACCTTTGTTGCTAGGTAATTACTTACTTAGGTACTATCCCAAAGTTACGTTTAACCTTTTTATTTTATTCTTGTTCATTACTTGAAGTTCACAATTCACATAAAAGTAACAACAGTAAACACAACAAAATTGTAACACGCAACAAACATTTGAAATTAACAACATTAATAACTCCGAATAACAAATACAATGGTAACATGGTAACTTTAAAACGGCGCGCGCATACCTAAGGAATTTTTAAACGCGCGCAAATTTGTAAGGCAGCAATCCTATCGACAAACAGCCAATATAAAAAAAAACTGCGAATCATTAACGATCTTCATAAAATAAAAATACGATAACTTTACATTTAATAATTACTTGATAATTTGGATGCACAATTTAAATATATTATTTATTTATTTACGAAAATGTATAGTATTTTGAAATAATATTCTGGATTCCACTATTTCTGCCACATGTCAACTGTTTGGTCAATTTAAAAAATAAACATAACCTGACTAAATTCGAATGCTTCATCTACATGACATAATACTTGCAAATGTTTGCAAACATACTTGGTCGGGTTATGTTATTACCGCACTAGAACAATAACGTAATGAAAAAGCACGCGTGTTTAATATCTTGGATTATGAGCCTAATAGCGGTACAATAATACCTACGTTACGAGCAAGTGTGTTGAAAAATAACTAATATACTTGTAAACTCATAGTTACGAGAAATAGGCCCCTGGACATTAATTAACGTAGACATAAGTATCTAAACGTCATACGAGTGTCAAATCAGTTGGACGGTATAGGTACATTGCTGCTGGGTTGCATTTTAGAAAAATGATTACATACCTACACCTAATTAACAACAAAACTTAACGAAATGATTATCTTATACGATTCGTACGATCAGATATTATAACTTGATTAATTATTCGCCTGTATAAATTACACACACTGTATATTTGTTTGTGATACTATCTCTACAAAAATTATTTACCAGTTAACTAATAGTAATATAATTGTTGTAAGACACCTTGAAAACTAATCTATAAAAACAATTTCTACGAACTCTTATAATCTCGTATGCTAAACGAAAACCCACATGATTACATTCAAATTGCCTTATCTTTTTTCCTGGAAAATAAACGAAGGAAAACGAGGAGAGGGCACCAAACCGGCCTACATGATTACGATTACGCCCGACGGTTATATCAGAAACTGTTTACCGCCGACAAATAATACGATTTTTCCTGTCCTACCAGTGGCGTCATGAACAAAACATTAATTATCATGAGTATACTCGTATGTATAATTGTTATACATTATCAGTATAATTTTGCGTAAAGTCAAGATAAACTGCAAGCGAGGTTGCTATTAAATATTTTCGCGAGAAAAAAACACTACATTATTTTCTACATACATAAATTATCTAAATGTTTGCGATACTCAGAAACACAACCTTAATCATAATAGGAAAAAGGCGCACCTGGTTTTATTTTATTGTCTCTGCTGTGAAGATTTTTCAAACACTATAGAATGGTAATTACAAAGTTCGTTACACAAAATGTATGAACATTTTGGTATGCTTTTTGCATCCATGTTAAACAAATGCTACGTATGCGAGTGGCCTAAGTGAACGCCGTTTCCTTGGAAACTCGACGCAGCGCTGCACGTTCCGCCTAATGCGCCGTTCAGCCTGGTTCAGTCTTACTATAGCTTAATGTGACGGTTTCCCGTTAGTAAGATGACTACCTATCACTGTTTACTTTATACAGACAGAGACATGACTCTCATGTGAGATACTATCTTGACTTGGGGTGCAGTGCGACACGACTACGATCTCATTATAATACGGAGACTAGATACCTACGAGTCATGAATAGATGCAAAATGTGTAGTCTATCGTATCATACTATAAGGTATTTTACTCGTTGCATACAATGCAATGTCACACTTTATTGTGTAGGTAAATTTAGAGAACAATAATATATGTACAGTGAAAAATGGAATATGCGAAAAAACATCTACATACATCCTTTAGTAGATAGATACGTAGGAAGGTAGTACCGTGCAGCGAAATGCTTTTAGCATCCGACCGCTCGCAAAAGATAATGGCTTCACAGATTATAACCTCACCTTACGAGTACTAAATGTACTAATCGCAATGCCACAGACAGTTGTAGTTACAAGAAAAGGAGAATCATACGTACAATAAAACGTGGAAGCTGCAAGCCATACAAAATTGCCTTTCTAAAAATTTTCGTTGATAAATGTCACCTCACCCCCTCTCTCTCCATTAGAACACTCTAATGAATTTCTATATGTGAAGGGTCCACGGAAAAAAAACATGTCCAGTGCACACTGTTAAAAAACCCACATATGCACACTGTTAAAAAACCTCAAATATAATAATAATAAGCCCAATCATAATAATGAGTCCATTAGCAATTGTTTTTGGAGGCATTTTGAGCTTC
>JALPQI010003229.1:0-27902 GCA_025490895.1 Thaumatotibia leucotreta
AACCGAACCAGACAACATTTTTTCTTACTGTTTCTTTACTTACATATTGTCAGAACATGTTTATAGGTACCGTAAACCGGGGTTACTTTGATTAATTTTAACTTTGGTAACATATTTTGATGAATTTAACGGACGTACTAGTTTAAAATTCAAATATAATTATCGGCTTTCTTCAAGAATCAACCTGCTATATAAAAAAATGTGGTACCTTTGAAGTGTAAGGAGCGTAGGGGTGCGTAATGAGTGATACACGCAACGGTAGGAAGACGAATGTATTGATTAAATAAATATGCTAGCTTTTATAGGGAAACATTTCCTTTGTTCTTAACACGAGTCTAAAGTACAAGGTTGAAGAAAATGAATAATTATTTTCTATGTTTACAATATCGAATTACATGGTATCATATTACATGTGAAAAATAGACAATTAATTTATTATATCGATTCGCGGTGGGTGGTCTCAGCTGTAATGAGTCACTCTCCGCTACACGTCCTTCCCTTTTTTTTGAGACAAAAATTGTGTGAATACTATTTTTGGCTTAATTTTAATGTACTTATATCTAAGTATACAAGTTGGTACTTAAAACTATTTTTGAATATAATAATGATCTTAAATGCTATCTGGTTATACAATTTCTCTTATGTTTACATTATAGGCTCCTTATATAGCTACTAATTGTAATTAGTTATTTATGCTTAGCTGGGAGTAATGGTGAGATATTATTTTGTTTCGTTCCCGATATGGTTAGAGCTTTTATTGTTTATGATGTTTGTTGTCTACTGATACTATTATTTCTGTTAGTGTGCACTTTCGTATTTGGCATGGTGTTTGATTTTGTAGGTAACTTTTGTTGGCTAGGGTTTGTTATTTTTCTTCTTTATTACTTGCTGCCTCGTCATACCGAGTGGTTGATTTATAATAAAAAAAAAAATATGGCATTGATCTTTATGGATTCGACATTTATGTTGGCGCGCGAGAAGGCTGTGGCCTTCGCTGCCATGCATGGTGTGGCCCTGCACGGGGTCGCGGTGCGGCCTGTGGCGGGGCTGGTTCACTATGTCGCCATCTTCGGGGCCGTTGTTGGACATCATCTGATGTGTCCTGTGAACCCTGCGCCTGGGCTGGGCGACATCCTGTTTGGGGAGTTGGGGTTCCGTGATGCGGAAAATGAGGTGATGTTCCTGGATTTTCAGCTGTCCGGGGATGGCCGATATTGGTTTGTGCGTTGGCGGCGGGCGGACTGGTTATCAAGGGCCGTGGAGCGGGCTCTTGAAGATATTGATGTTGACATTCTCACTTTCATGATGTAGTGCGTGTGTGTGTGTGTACTTTTTTTTTTCTTAATTTGTGTGTGTGTATTTTTTTTTTTATACTATTATATTTTATTTTTATGGTGTGTTTTTGTTGTTGTTTTATTTAAAGTAGGGTTTAGTTCTATTTTTATGGATTAGATACTCTTTGCCTGATATTAATATTTTTACATTTGGATCTTGATCTTCTATTACGGTAAATGGTCCTTGATACACTGGGTCAATTTTATTTCTATCTTCTTTTCTGATTAAAACTAATTCTCCTATGTTATAATGTATTGGATTAATTTTTAAATCATAATTAGTTTTCCTTAATAATTTTGATCTAATTAAATTATCCCTAGCATCCTCTTGGGATTTTTGTAATCTATACTTAAATTCTATAGGATAATAATCAAAATTATATATTGGGTCAACTTGTTTAATAATATTACCTGGAATTCGACATAATTTTCCAAATACTAACTCATATGGTGTATATTTAGTTGCTGAGTGAACTGTGGTATTATATGAAAAAGCCCAATATTGTAACCATTCTGACCACTGATGAGCCTGGTTATTTGTTTGTATCCTTAAATATGCTCCTAGAGCTTTATGTGAATTTTCCAAGGATCCAAGGCTTTCATGGTGGTAAGCGGTTGATTGCAATTGATTTATTCCTAAAATATTACATAATTCACGCATAGTTGACGATATGAATTCTGTTCCTCTGTCTGTTCCTATTTCTTTTGGAATTCCATATCTTAAAATAAAATTATTAACTAGTGCTCTCGCGACTGTCTCGGTCTCCTTGTTCAAAAGTGGGTATGCCTCTACGTATTTAGTGAGCTCGCACTGTAACGTAAGTATATAGCTATATCCGTTTGAATCTTTTGTTAGGGGTCCGCACAAATCTAAAAATACTTTGTCGAAAGATGCTGTTGCCGTGCTCGTAATATTGAGTGGCTGTTTTGTATGTCTATGAATTTTTTGTTTCTGACATTTATCGCATTTTTGTACGTATTTTATAATGTCGTTAGTCATTCCTGGCCAGTAGTAGTATCGCTTCATTTTTTCGGTCATTCTACGTATACCTGCGTGACCGCTAGTAGGTAATAAATGAAAATCATTTAATATGACACGTCTGTCATCTGTATTATTTATTCTCTTGACACCTTTAATAATATTTAACTTGGGGCCGGTCCCTTTATTATATTTATGCATGCATTGTGCTAGCTCAATTATAATACTCGCGGTGTCATCATTATATATTATGCATACTTCTGTTATATGTTGTTCCTTGCAAAACATACCTAATTCTTTCGCGAGGAAAGCTCGTTTCGGACACGATAAAGTACTAGGTGTGACACACAGTGTCGCTAAGGATGGCGAGTATATTATTATATTTTTTCGACTGGTTACACAATCTCGTTGTGTCAGTATTTTATTATAGTTATCTATATCATAAGTCAATTCCGGTAAGTTGTTAGGTTTTTTAAGGATTTCCACCGTTTGGGGTTGCGCAGGCCTGTCACGGTTGGAACCTTGATTCTGTGAATGTGTTGTGCCATTCTGGTTTTGTTGTTCTTGGTGTTTTCTTTGTGCTCTAGTCATTACTGATATTACATGTTCTGTCATACTTTTTAGTTCGTCACTGGTAATCTCGATCCTAGATAACGCGTCTGCAGCTACGTTATCTTTTCCTTTCAAATATTCTACCGTGAAGTCGTATTCTTCTAGACATAATCGAAACTTGGTGAGTCTACTTGATGGATTATTCATGCTGAATAAGTAGATGAGGGGGCGGTGATCTGTAATAATTTTAAACTTTCGCCCGTATAGGTATGGTCGAAAATATTTTACGCTCCATACAATTGCTAATAATTCTTTATCGGTTGTTGGATAGTTCTTTTCTGCTTTGTTTAATGGTCGGCTTGCATATGCTACCGGTAAACCATTTTTATTTGATAGTATACATCCTATGGCTATGCCTGATGCGTCCGTGTGTATCGTGAAAGTATTTTCTGCTGAAAAGTCTGGATACTGTAGTAACGGCGGTGTACTGATATTTGTTTTTAGCGTTTGGAATGCTTCTTCGCACTGTTTTGTCCAATTAAAGTCTACATTTTTTTTTGTTAAATTGGTTAATGGTTGTGTTATTTCGGAGAAATTTTTGATGAATTTTCTATAATAATTTACAAATGCTACAAAACGTCTAACTTCGTCAGCGTTTTTTGGTGTTGGAAAATTCTGAACTGCCGTGATCTTTTTTGGGTCAGGTTTTATTCCATCTGGAGTTACTACATGTCCTAGATATAATATTTCTTTTTGTAAAAAATTACATTTTAGTGGATTTAGTTTAAAATTAACCTTTCGTAATCTTCCAAAGACATCCATTAAGTTTTTATTATGTTGTTGTAAATTTCTACCCATGACAATGATGTCATCCAAATAAACTATGCATTGTATGTAGTTAAGTCCTGACATAGCTATGGTCATTGCTCTACTAAAAGCATTTGGGCTGGATTTTAATCCCATTGGTAGTCTTTTCATGTGATAGTGTTTATCTGCAATAAATGCTGTATACTTTCTGCTTTCGGGGTCTAGTTGTATTTGATAATAACCCTGGTTCAAGTCTAGAGTGGTGAAATACATGGCACCGGTCAAAGAGTCTAGAATGTCGGTGATATTAGGTAAGGGGAATTTATCATTTTCGATTACATCATTGACCTTTCTGTAGTCAATCACTAATCTCCATTTCTTTTCTTCACTGGAATCTGATTTCTTGGGTACTAAAAGTATTGGACTTGCCCATTCGGACTGGGATTCCTCTATGATGTCATTGTCTAACATTTGTTGTATTTGTTTTTTGATTTCTGATTTTTGTGATTGGGGTAATCTATATGGTTTGCTGTATACTGGTGATACGTTAGGTTTAAGTCGTATTTTTTGTTCATACAGGTTTGTGGTACTTAATTTATCTCCTGGTAATTGGAAAATGTCGGCGTATTTTGCACATATATTGGCAATGGAGTTACTTTCTTCATTATTTAAATTGTCAAAGTTTAAGAGTGAAAACAGTAATTTAACTCGATCTGCATTGTTGTTGCATTTGTCAAAAGAAAAACAGTTGTAGTCATTTATTGATTGAATTTCTGGTGTGAAATTGTTTAACATTATATTTTCGTCACGTGTGTTTAATATTTTTACTGTTATATTTCCGTTTTTGGTACTACTTATAGTGTTGGCTACAAAAATTCCTTGTGCAACTTCGCTCGAAAGTATAATACAATCTCCTGTATAATTTGTGGGAATTTTTATGAGTGATTCACTTCGTGCTGGTAATTTTATGTGATTTGAGGTTATTGTTTTAATTTCCGTATTTTGTAATGATAAAGGTAACGTTAGTAATGTGTTGTTATTTAGTGTGATTGTTCCTGTCTCATAGTTTATTAGACATTTATATTTTATCAAAAAGTCTTGTCCGATTATACCATCTACTTGTAAGGGTAATGTTTTTCTTGGAAATACATGAAATTCATGTTCAAATGTCTGGTTATTATACTGCAAGTTTAAAATAATTGTATTGTGAGATTTAATTGTTCCTCCTAGTCCATTTATATGAGTCATTTTTGGTATCATATTTCCGCGGCATCGTAACGCTGCTTCATATGTTATTGCACTTAAGCTTGCTCCAGTATCAATTAGCCATATGTACGTTGTATTGTTTATTTTAAATTGAACTGAATTCATATGATTGTATGTTAAAATGTAGTTTTTATTGACGAAAAAATGTTAATGCCGGGGTTGTGTTGCTGGGATCTTGCGGGTTTTCGATCGCCGTATTTATGTGGTGAGTTTTATTTGAGTAAAAATACTTTTGTCGATTTCCGCGCGTAGTAGTATTATTACGCGTGCCATTGTTATTAGTGGTTCTCATTGGTTGGTAGTGGTTAATATTAGTTCTGTATGGCAATGATGGTTTATATGATGCCTTTATACTAGGGTACGAACGATGTGGGTATCTACCTAGTGGTCTATTATTGTAATGACCTCTGGATGGTTTATGCGTATTATATTGTTTGTTGCGGAAGTATAACACTTGCGCTGGTGCTGGTGGTGAAAATGTGGACATTTCGTGGTCCTTAGCACCTTGAATGGCGTCTTTTAGTGAGGTGTATCCTCGTGATGCTATTATTATGCCTAGTCGTTCGTTTCGTAATCCTTCTGCGAATTTAGCTATCGCGGTTTTTTCATTTAAGGAATGTAAAACTTTGTATGCGTCTGACTTTCCTTCTGCTTGTGTTATCGTGAGGTTCACAAATAAGTCCTCTAAATCTTGTCCATATTTGTCTATAGACTTATTTCCTTGTTTAGTCATTATTAGCTTAGTTTGAATCGCGGCTGCGGATTTAATGGTTAAGAGACGAAGTTTCATCTCTTCAATCAAGTCGCTTACACTAGTGTGTTTATCTGATATTCTTAGCTTAGCACTTTGAGTTAGTCGAGTTTTAACTACAAAATTTATTAATAACTTCGCGTCGGCTTCTTTTATCATTGTAGAATACAACTCTATTGCGTCTATTAATTGTTTTGTGACGGCTTCCGAGCCATCCATGGCTGGTAACAAAGTTACAGCTGTTTTTAAGTTGAAACTATCACTTGATGCCATTTTGTTTTGATTTTCTTCTTCGTATGATGCTATTATTTTACTATAAACGTCCTCTATTTTTGTTAAGTAAGACTGAATTAATTCACTTTCTGTTATTGATATCTCTGATTTTTCCAATTTTAAACTATATTCATTGATATAATCTTCGTATTGTTTGTATAATAATTTAACTTTTTGGAGTTTAGTTTGGCCAATAGCTTCGTTTCGGCGTTTTGGTCCTAGTTTTCTAATATCTTCCTGAAGTGATTTTAAATTATCATATAATTCGTGAATTGTGGTCATTGTATACTGATACTAACACTATATTAATATTTTACAAGGGAATAATTGTATGCCTTAATTCAATTTAGTATTAAATAAACGCAATAATTTACATGGTACCTGTAGTCATCTTAAGGTTTTTACTGGGTTCCGAAGGCGGGTGGGCGGCGAGACTGGTTGGGGTTCGGTGAAGTGTGACGTCGCTGCTTGCAGGTGGCTTCTACACGTTCTGTTCTGCTTGGCGCGCTGCTTTGTTGCTGTTGTTGCGCATCATTGTTGCCATAGTTTGACGCTCGATCTTCCTGGTGAGCCGTTTATGCAGTTTTTTCCATAGAGCGTAGACGAAAATTAGGGCTATCAAGATGAGTACAGCTGTAGTCAAGTAAGTTGATATTTTTGTGATATCGGTCTGCTCTGTCTGGGCGCTGTTCGCTGCTCCTGTTTGTGCGATGATTACTTCTTTCTGTTTCTCTTCTTTTGTACACCCTCCACCCATGACGTGGTTTGGTTTCTGATCGCTGCTGCTGATTTATTTTTCGTTCTTGGACAGCTGGTGGAATGGCTGAGGGTTTCGTTGATGCGGCGTCGATTATGCAGAGCTGGGCTGGGCTGGGCTATCTCGAGTCACCATGAGGCTGTTTCGAACAGCCCGACTGGCAGTGGGTCGCCATGAAGTGTAAGGAGCGTAGGGGTGCGTAATGAGTGATACACGCAACGGTAGGAAGACGAATGTATTGATTAAATAAATATGCTAGCTTTTATAGGGAAACATTTCCTTTGTTCTTAACACGAGTCTAAAGTACAAGGTTGAAGAAAATGAATAATTATTTTCTATGTTTACAATATCGAATTACATGGTATCATATTACATGTGAAAAATAGACAATTAATTTATTATATCGATTCGCGGTGGGTGGTCTCAGCTGTAATGAGTCACTCTCCGCTACACCTTTAGTTAATAAATATAAAATAAATACAACGCGATCAAAGTTATATTGTTGAGAATGGAATTTACTTTCATACCACTTATATTTACTATAAACC
Organism: Thaumatotibia leucotreta; assembly: GCA_025490895.1. Lineage (NCBI taxonomy): Eukaryota > Metazoa > Arthropoda > Insecta > Lepidoptera > Tortricidae > Thaumatotibia > Thaumatotibia leucotreta. Next base: position 7,268 of record JALPQI010003229.1, read on the forward strand.
GGAAATAGCCCACCTAAAAGCACGTTAATAATAAAAATCGGTTAAGTACATCTTTAGTTATTTGTTTTTTCTATGTGTATTGTATTTGTGGAGTGGTTACTATGATCCCATACTAAATGATCCAAATTGATATGTTTTGACGGTTTACTAGTTTTTTTAATTAGAATTGATGCAAGAACTTAATTTTTGCCGATACAAAAGTATATCTTTCAATATTTAATTGCAGAGATAATAAGCCTTTTTTACACGACTGCCAAAAGGAGAGTATATGTGTTCAGTCCCTATGTATGTTTCATATTTTCTTTAAACGCGCAGATCTTCGTGACCACTTAACCGTTTTTAATGGTGTAAGGTATCATTAGAATCCTCGTGACGTCGCGGGTAACATAGGATACGTGACGTCACGTTAAAAACAATATGGCGGCCTAAACATTCAATATTATCTAACCAAAAAAAATAAATATGAAAGAAATCTATCGAGTTTGGTATCAAAATGAAGAGCTTTAAACAGCGATTACGAATATGTATATAACTTATATGTTTGTTACTTATTCTAGAAAAGCCAGGTTCATTAAAATACAATTAAAGCGCAAAGAATAATGTGTCATCTAAATGCTATGATTTGGGTATCAAATTAAATTACAATTATAAATTAAATTACACGACTGCCAAAAGGAGAGTATATGTGTTCAGTCCCTATGTATGTTTCATATTTTCTTTAAACGCGCAGATCTTCGTGACCACTTAACCGTTTTTAATGGTGTAAGGTATCATTAGAATCCTCGTGACGTCGCGGGTAACATAGGATACGTGACGTCACGTTAAAAACAATATGGCGGCCTAAACATTCAATATTATCTAACCAAAAAAAATAAATATGAAAGAAATCTATCGAGTTTGGTATCAAAATCAAGAGCTTTAAACAGCGATTACGAATATGTATATAACTTATATGTTTGTTACTTATTCTAGAAAAGCCAGGTTCATTAAAATACAATTAAAGCGCAAAGAATAATGTGTCATCTAAATGCTATGATTTGGGTATCAAATTAAAGCATATTGTATGCCGATTGCAAATATATATACAAGTTATATGTTTAAGTATATGTTTGAAGAGAAAACTCGAAATGTTCTACATCGCACTATTGAAGTTTTTCTTCAATGCCTGAGCCGTGACAGGACTGTCACCCTTGACACATCTTCTTGAACGCTAAGTGTAACAGATAGATTGTATGTACGCGCTTGTGGTCAAGGGGTAAATTGCACGGCTGCTACGCAGCGGTCGTGGGTTCAATCCCCGGCTCGTAACCGATGAGTTTTTCAAATAAAACTTAAATACGATATATCGTTTGATATACAGTACCGGTCAAAAGTTTAAGTGCACTCCATGATTGCGATACAAAATAGACTTTCGGGCAATATTTTTTTTTCAGTGTTACCAGTAAAATTTCAAGAGCTAGTTAATATTAATTTCCCATAGAATCTGAACAATTTTATACATCGGATCCGACAATAATTCATAGGCAAGTGAAGTTGTCATATTTTGATGATGACATGACTACCAAAAGTTGCCACAGCTGCCTCAGTTGTCTGAACTGTTCGAAAGTAACGGTTAATTAATAAGAAATAGCTCAATAATCAGTCTTAATTATATTAGTTGGAAATAAATGTCGACTTGAATGCTGGAAAAATGATAGCCCAAACAGTCGATTTCGTATCAAAATCGTGGTGTGAACTTAACATTTAGTCCAGTACTGTACAAAAAGTGCTTTACGGTGAAGGAAAACATCGTGAGGGAGCTTGCATACATCTGCGAAGAAATTCAAGGATAAATGTCGACTTGAATGCTGGAAAAATGATCGCCCAAACAGTCGATTTCGTATCAAAATCGTGGTGTGAACTTAACATTTAGTCCAGTACTGTACAAAAAGTACTTTACGGTGAAGGAAAACATCGTGAGGGAACTTGCATACATCTGCGAAGAAATTCAAGGATGTATGAGAAGTTCCCAACAAGTATTAGGCCAGCGTTGCCGAGAATGGCCAAAATATAATATCAAAAAAATATAAATAAATATCTAAATAATAAATATCTTGGCACATCTTACACAAATCGACCTAGTCCCACGATAAGCTCAATTAAGGCTTGTGATGTGGGTACCAGGCGACGATATATATAATAATAGATAGATACATATAGATACTTAAATACATAGACAGCCATGACCAAGGAACAAATATTTGTGATACATAAATACACAAATAATGCCCTCGCCGGGATTCGAACCCGGAACCTCCACCTTTGTAGGCAGCGTCACTACCAACTAGGCTACGGAGGTTGTCAAGATAACGTACGATATGGTTCGCATATCAGGAATGTCCCTAAAATACAATCAAAATAGCAATTGTAGCCAAATAAAATTGCTATACGTGTTGTAACATGCGCATAAAATTTAAAATTTGAAATATCTTTACAATATGATATCTTAATAATTAATATCTTGAAATATATTAATAATATGTACCTACGTAGTTTGCGAGATAGGTAAGAGACTTTTAATATGGTACAACAACGTCATCGTCACTAGAAAACGAGCATAGTCAGACATATGGTGCTGGAGAGGAACACTAAAGGGGGGGCAAGGTTTTGAACGTTCTGCCGTTGGTTTTTGGTCAGATCAGGGTCAGATTTGCGCTTAACATTTGCGCAGGGGAGTTGGTATGAATGAAGGCAGGTTGGCCTGGAAACTTGAGTCTCACGCAGCTCCCAGGCAAGCGCGCTGGGTGGCCGCACTCCAGGCCTTCGGCCCTATGCATTTTCAGCCTCCGCATTTTCTCAAAAAGATTTTTCGGGCCTGCGGCCCTGAGATTCGTTCTAATGCTACTTTTCCATTGTAAAGCGAAGGAGCGCTGGGCTCTGGTAGCTTGCAAGACACTTCGGGCCTTCGGCCTTACGCGGAGCACGGTTTACAGCCTTCGCAGGTTATGGAAACGATCGTCGGGTCTGCAGATCTCCGATTCGTTTTCATGTTACACTATATCATCACGTAGTGTGGTAGCGCTGGGCTCTGGCTTCGATTGTTAAGGCAGTTAAGAAAGACGGTTGTACCGCTTGGGCTCGCTCGTCGGGACACCGACCATCGGGCTTGCGCTTGAAGCACCCCGATAGTTACGCTCCAGTCTGTGCCTCTGACCCCGGTGGTCTGGGCTGGGGGCTCGGCTTTTGGCCTCGCAAACCAGCGCTTCTCTAAGCAACGATTCGGGCCTTCGGCCCTACGCGGAGTATGTCCTACGGCCTTTGCAGGTTATTGAAACGATCGTCGGATCCATTTTAACGTTACACTATTCCGTCGGCTGATGTGGTAGTGCTGGGTTTTAGCGGCTCGGCCTTCCGCCTCGCGAACTAGCGCGCCTCTGAGTGCCGCTTTTGGATCTACGCGGAGCTCGGCGTTAAGTCTTCGTTGGAGTTCGAAGCGAATCGTTGCACGCTTGGCCCTCCGGTTCGATTATTAAATTAGTTGGGAGGGACGGTTGTACCATGTGGGCTCGCTCGTCGTACCTTGGGCCCTACGCGGATGTCGGTTTTTTAGATGCCGGGGTATTTGAAGAAGCATCGTAGTAATTTTCTCGCAGCTCGGCCTTCGGTCTCGATTTAAATTTGCAAGTTACGTGCTTGGGCTCTCGAAGTGAAGGTCGGGGCCTCCGCGAGCTCAGTTTTCGGCTTCCCACCCTGAAGCTCGCCCTTCGGACTCGCTCAACATAAATTTAAACTCGTTCCAGTAATATTCCGGCCCTCACGTGGCGTGCCCTTCGGATTCGCCCAAAATTAGCGGGATGGGAACTCCTCGGGCCCCCGGGGTGAAGCTTAAGCCCTCTGCGAAATCGGTTTTTGAAATTCTAACCAACTTTAAGGAATCTCCAGATTCACTAAAAGGTTTCAAATAAATAAATTAATTAAAAAATTAAAAAACACGACTGCCGTTTTGAGCGAACTGAAAAGTAACAAATAATTCCTTTTTCAGGTTAATTCTTGTTAGCGTATCTACATAATAATAGGCGTTTGTCTTATTACTTACTATAATTTGTTTCGATTGCAGTCGGGGAACTTTTCATTGCGGAAAATATAAATATATGGAGGTTCCCCGACTGCAATTGAAACAAAATCTAGTAAGTAATAAGACAAACGCCTATTATTATGTAGATACGCTAACAAGAATTAACCTGAAAAAGGAATTATTTGTTACTTTTCAGTTCGCTCAAAACGGCAGTCGTGTTTTTTAATTTTTTAATTAATTTATTTATCTAAAAATCTACTTATGATTAGTAATAATGTAACATTTTTTTTCTAGACGACATGACAGCTTAGCGCTAGTACTTGGGTACTACCTATGTAGTGAAGCAATAGGCATGATGACTGTCAAGTCAAATCAATATCTTTTTTCGATTTTTGAAAGTCTTACATTAAATACACAAAAGTGACGTCACGTTTGTATACTACACTTATATTAAATCTAAGTTCTGTACAATAATGACTGCAGTCTATATTTTAGTAATAATTTATTCGTGTATGATGCCGTGCATAATGTCTAATAATTTATTTTAAATACAGTCATCATCCCTATGTTGGCATTGCCAAAAGTGAAAAAATAAATACTACTAATAAGTATAAGTTTTTAGATTCGTTAAAACATACAACGGGGTTAGATCTATGTTTGTTTTACTTGTATTGTATACAAATAATATAATAGAAAAGCATGACAAATACTTAATAATCCGAAGTTTATGCCATTATTGTTTCTTTGTAGTCGCAATTATAGGTAAACAAAATTCACAGTCATCTTCCACACAATCTCTAATATACTTTTAAGTAAAACGAACACAATACAAAGTACCACGTTTTACAATTACTGTTTTTATAACGACACCTCCTACGTATACTGGTGCAAGTGACATTTTTACCATTTTCGTTTTTTTGCATATTTGGGTTCAAAATACTTATATCTACAAGCCATAAACATTATGTGGCGAAATTACCGCTAGTTTTTGATATAAAGTGACGTATACTGATATAACTAACACCTTTTTTTGGTTCGAACGTCGTATACTGAGCTAAGTGACTTGTACCACTATACGCAGTACACTTATGGCCGCGGGCGGAAGTTATACCAGTATGCGCGAGCAACACTCTAAAATCTACACATAAAAGTAGGCTCTATAGCTTATTATTTAGCAATATTGTTGTTATTTGATTATTTGTTATGTTAAATTAAATGAATTATGCGTAATCTACCTACCTAAATATAAAAAAAATAGTAGATTACTGCTTGCCAGCTAAGCTAATATAGATAGCTTAGCATATTAGCAAACCCGAATACGAATACGAATCTGGCCAGCAATTAGGTAGTGTGTTTTTCAAATATGTAATAACACAGCAACACAACTGACGTTCTTTAATTTTCCCACGATATTTTTTTTCATAACCGTCTTATGTATTTCGAGTGTCCCGTGTTCAATAACAATATATTAGAAGTACATCAATGTAGAAGCCTAGACAGAGCGCTTGCCTGCTAACCGCCTTATATATGTACGGATAAGACCGAAAGGGACGGCTGCTCATAAGCATACATATTCTTTGCGAGCCGATATAAAGAATTCTAATTACTAAATGAAATCAGAGCTTACAATATTCCCTTTGGTCCATGTTGAATAACAAGTGGATAATATTCGTAACCATTTAAATTGTTTTCTAATTCATATGTTATAATGTCTTTAGTAATATCGTCTTCTCAAACCTACCACCTTTATTGGATGGACGAATGACACGTCGTTTATAATTTTAAGTCTGATAGCCCAGACAGTAAAAAAAGTATATCAGCTACTTATAAAGACATTGAATTTTGACATACTTAGGTACACTAAAACGAAAGAAGCCTACTTAGTAGTTCCAATATACACGATGATTCTTAATCCGTGATCAGGAATCATTTTTTCTAACTCAGTAATTGATGGGGATTACGTTAAAGTAGTAATTACGTGAAAACAAATTTATTTATTTTTTAATCATGATTTAATTTTATTCTAAAATCCTTGTCACTGTACTACTACCATATCGGTTTTAAGAGGTTGTATTGTAATCTCTTTACAAAGTTATTAGCAATTGTGAATTTATGAGTAAACCTTGCCCATGACATTGTCAATCACTTTTGTCATACGCATAATAAACAAAGTCATAGTCACGGATGTTGAATGAGAAAATTATAATTATTCACCAAAAAGCATGCCTCCACCACATCCGTACTCAAACATAGAGCGTTACGATACTGTACGTTTGTCAATACAAACGAATAGCACAAGGGGAACCCAACAGTTATTTCACGAACTTCATCCAAACATTCCGATCCCCGGACACAATTTAATAAATATCAAAAATCTTCGCGACTTCGGACAGTTTACAGTGCCACAACATGCTCAAGCACCCGGACGATTTCGTCATCATCCTGACGACCTGGATCAGTAAATCTTAAGATTCTTTGCTGAAGAAGATTTCTAGTGAATCAATCCAATCACAAGAACAATGAAGCGGATCTGTGTCCAGAACAACACGGTGGACATTTTGAACACTTGTTAAATTATGTTTAAAATCATGTTTTTTGTTTTAGTTGGTCAGGTATGCAGTTTTATTGTTTTTATTTGATCATTAAATTGTACTGTATGAAAACAAATTGCTTTACTTGCTCAAGTTTTTGCCAAGTTTAGGTAATGCACATTAACATAATCTCCTATCAATTATTTTCGTCGTTATCAGTGTTGCACTGATAAGATAATGAAGAGATAGAAGTCTTTATTGACATAAGATCTGTCAAATTCCCGTTTCCCGCCATACTGATGGCACTTGACATATCGTAGTTAAACTTTATACTGTAGGATGACCATGTATTAAGTAGTAATTTGTTTTAATTAGGTTTTCACTTTTAATTAATTAAACAGTGAAGAAATAACTTGAGACCTCGCCGAATAAGTTTAATTTTGGCTAAATTTTAATGTTTTTCTACTCCTGATCACGGGTTAAGAATCATCGTGTATACTTCTTTTAATTTGAGTCTTAAAATCATTACGAAGTAGTTACGTCTTACTGTACGCACCTAAGAAGTATTGAAGTATGGCATCGAATTCGTGTATATATTTATTTTGTAAAAGCAACGCCGAAATATTTATGTTGATGTTATTGTTAATTGTTATATTGCCTTTTGATGTTGTAAGACATGTCTTGATTACTTGAAATTAAAAGTATGTGTTTGTTTCAAGACTTTCTTCCAGTAACCATTAATCCGGTAGGACACTAAGAATAATAAAAAATATACTTATTTAAAATGATGGTAAATCAGTTTTATTGTTTTTTATTTTAAGCGTTTATTTTTCTTTGTATTTATATACTTTTAGACTTCCTGCAATGCCATTGCGGAGCATTGCAAATGCATAACATACAAAAAAAGCTTCAACGTATACTGGTACATGATTAATCAATTTAGGCGTATACTGGTACAAGTGACAAATTAGGCGTAAATTAACCAATATAAACATCAGAGCAACAACTCCGGTTTGTTTAGATATTTTCGGTGCATGATACAAAATACACATCAAAGGCACTAAAAATATATCCGTATTCATCGAGTCATAGTATACTACGTATACGGTAGTTGTCTCAATTCATCAAAAACAAGAACTCGTAAATTTCGCGTATACTGGTGTAACTACCATTTTTTCAAAAACTACTAATTATTTCAAAAAAGTAAATACGTAGATTGTATTAAAATGTATTTGTTATAAATTCTTGAAAATATCATGAAATTATTTCAATTTATGAGCTAGTTACAGAACTTTGTACCTTTGAACAGCTCTCCTGGAAAATGATGATTTTGCACTTGCACCAGTATACGTAGGAGGTATCGATAAGATGTATTGTATTTTTTAAGATGTCATGCAAAAAATACACAATTATTCAATCTGGTACATTTATGGATTTTAATATTATACTGAATTAAAAACGGTTGTAAATGCAACAATGTTTTTTGAAACGTACTATGAAGTGTAAATTTTAGAATCCTTACTGCCACATTCCGTATTGCGGCTCCTTTGTTTATTAAGAAATCTAAACCATATATATTTACTTTATTCAAAACAGCATCATGTATAAATATGGCTCCTGTGATTGATGCATTCCAATATATTTTGAATTCAAAAAAGTTGCAAATTCTAATACGGCAGTTTTGATGAATGAAAAATCAAATTTAAGAGGATATTTCAAAATTAAAGCTGCCACATTCCGTTTTGTGACTCCTTTTTATATAAATAAACATAATATTTACGTATTTATTTTATTCAAAACGGCCACATCCACAAATATAGCACTTTTGCTTACATATTTTTTAACGTAATCACTTATTTTTTCGTTTCATGGCACTTTTTCACAAAAATATCGTGCGTTTTGTTCGACGGTCGAGTCGCAACTGACAAAATGGCAGTTTAGCGCTGAAGTTAGTCTCGAAAGAGTGATAGTGCAAAAAGGGCACCTGCTTAATTTTGATACTTTCTAACGTCACATCGACAGGTGTCTTAGTGTCACGTAAAATATTAGTGCTTATAATGTCGTTTTTGCAATAAAATCATTTTTCACGGTTTTTGAGTTGTGTCACTTTTGTATTTAATGGACGAATTATATCAACATCTTTTTAATCGATATCAAATCCCTATAACTTGCCCCCAGTTATCCCAGGTATGCTAATCGATAAGTTATTATATCTTTTGACAGAAGTAACATTGTGACTTATAGCCGACTTAATCATAAGATGTATGGCTTTTAAAATAAATAAGATTAAAAAAAAAAAAACATTGTGACTTATGACTTTGAAATAAATGTATCTAAATTTAAGCTTACGTAGTTGTAAGGCAATCGATGATTAAGGTAACTTTGGATGGAAATGGATTGAAAGTGGGACATTGTTGTTAAAATTGTTTTTTATTATAATTAAAAAAAATCCATAGGCATCATTCCTGGGTAACTAATAATCAACATATTTTAGTTATTTTCAATTTATCCGCTGAACTATAAAAATATCATCATCATAATCATCAGCCTATGATAGTCCACTGCTGGACGTAGGCCTCTCCTATTAACTATGCGTATAGACGCATTAGGATAGGAGGTAAATGCCCATAATCGCCACGCTGGGCAAGCGGATTGGCGATCGCAGTAATGTGTCCACTATGATGACGCTGCTGCCCATCATCAATATTTTGTCAAATAGTGGTCAGTGACACTTCAATCCCTTAGTCGACTCTTACGACACCCGCAGGAGGAGTTGGGGTGGTGACAAATGTATTCTATCTGCCGTCACCACACGGCCAAAAATATCAAATATCATTAAACTCATAAAAATCGATCCATATAGTTTTTGGTTCCTACTGTTACTGACAAATGTGGTTTGCCAGACTATATCACAGATTTTGCTGGTGGTAGAACCTCGTGCAGGGTCCGCCCGGATAGCTACCACCGTCTCACCTGTAAACCTGCCGCTAAATAGCAGTGTTTACACTGCTGTGTTTCGGTTTGGGGGTAAGATAGCCGGTGTAATTACTGGCATAGAGGCAATCGATCTAAGTCATCAGTCCATGGGCCTCAGTTGAGTGGCCTGAGAGCTCAGTTGTCTACCTTCGTCACATATATAAAAAAAGATAATATCATCACAAAACTTATTTATTAATTGTCGGGTATTACTTGTTATTTCTTATCACCTGCGAAGATAATCTTGACCATTATAACTTTTTCCCAAGTAGGTACTCGAGGCACGCTCTCATTATGATAAAATATATAACATGATGACAAACGTGTCGGGACAAACATATGAGTGAGATGGAGATAACGCGTGTTTCTTCCGCGCGTTTTCTTGCGGGTAAATATTTCTTTTACGGTTTTTAGGGTTAGACAAGAGGCAAAACGTAATAAATCGTAATCGGGTAAATTTGTGGAGTGTTACTGTTGTTAAAATACCAATGACGCTATTTTCCAATGAGCTGGTTGAGACACATCTGATGCATTTATATTGTAGTCGTATTTATTTATTGGGTTTTTAGGGTTCCGTAGTAAACAAGGAACCCTTATAGTTTCGCCATGTGCGTCTGTCCGTTCGTCTGTCTATCCGCAGCATTGATCAGTGGCCGTTAGCACTAGAAATCTGCAATTTAGTACAGGTATACATATTAATCATGCCAATAAAATGGTACAATAAGAACTACATTTTTTTTCGGGTACCTCCCCAACTGGTGAAGTGGGGATGATTTTTTTTTTACACGACTGCCAAAAGGAGAGTATATGTGTTCAGTCCCTATGTATGTTTCATATTTTCTTTAAACGCGCAGATCTTCGTGACCACTTAACCGTTTTTAATGGTGTAAGGTATCATTAGAATCCTCGTGACGTCGCGGGTAACATAGGATACGTGACGTCACGTTAAAAACAATATGGCGGCCTAAACATTCAATATTATCTAACCAAAAAAAATAAATATGAAAGAAATCTATCGAGTTTGGTATCAAAATGAAGAGCTTTAAACAGCGATTACGAATATGTATATAACTTATATGTTTGTTACTTATTCTAGAAAAGCCAGGTTCATTAAAATACAATTAAAGCGCAAAGAATAATGTGTCATCTAAATGCTATGATTTGGGTATCAAATTAAAGCATATTGTATGCCGATTGCAAATATATATACAAGTTATATGTTTAAGTATATGTTTGAAGAGAAAACTCGAAATGTTCTACATCGCACTATTGAAGTTTTTCTTCAATGCCTGAGCCGTGACAGGACTGTCACCCTTGACACATCTTCTTGAACGCTAAGTGTAACAGATAGATTGTATGTACGCGCTTGTGGTCAAGGGGTAAATTGCACGGCTGCTACGCAGCGGTCGTGGGTTCAATCCCCGGCTCGTAACCGATGAGTTTTTCAAATAAAACTTAAATACGATATATCGTTTGATATACAGTACCGGTCAAAAGTTTAAGTGCACTCCATGATTGCGATACAAAATAGACTTTCGGGCAATATTTTTTTTTCAGTGTTACCAGTAAAATTTCAAGAGCTAGTTAATATTAATTTCCCATAGAATCTGAACAATTTTATACATCGGATCCGACAATAATTCATAGGCAAGTGAAGTTGTCATATTTTGATGATGACATGACTACCAAAAGTTGCCACAGCTGCCTCAGTTGTCTGAACTGTTCGAAAGTAACGGTTAATTAATAAGAAATAGCTCAATAATCAGTCTTAATTATATTAGTTGGAAATAAATGTCGACTTGAATGCTGGAAAAATGATAGCCCAAACAGTCGATTTCGTATCAAAATCGTGGTGTGAACTTAACATTTAGTCCAGTACTGTACAAAAAGTGCTTTACGGTGAAGGAAAATGTAGTATACCTTACCTCCTTCCTTTAGATGTAGAAAAGCATTTTAATTAGAACATCAATGTCATAATTTTTATATTGTCAAAACAACTTACAATATACATATTTATGTGAGAAGCTGAATTTATTTTATTGGCGACGAGATGGACGCCGAACAATTTGCTCAATTTTTGAGCATCCAACAAAAACAACAGGAACAAATGTTACAATTACTAAGTATGGCTCTGACACACACGACAACACGGGCGGAACCGGGTTCCGTGCAGGCCGACGGCAGCGTGACGAGCGCTAACACCCCTGCCCAGAAAACGCGAAACGACAGGATTGCCATTTTTAAAGCATTCAACATGGAAAAATTTAACCCTGACACTTATAGGGTAAGTGACTACATAGATTATTTTGAAACAAAGTGCTCAATACATGCCATAGGATCTGATAGTAATCTAAAGAAAGATCTTCTACTAAACAGCGTAACACCTGACATTTTCAGAGAGATTAAAACGGCTCTCACCCCATGTTTCGAAACCAGTACCTACGCCGACATTCGTACAAAACTCTTGGATTTATATCGAATCAAGAGAACCAGATACCGCGCACTCACAGAGTTTTGGAGTTGCATTCGAGAAAATGATGAGACGATGGAACATTACGCAAACAGATTAAAAGCGCTGAGTCTAGACTGCGCTTACGACGACAAACTATTAGAACGCCAGCTACGGGACCGCTTTGCCACAGGCCTAAACCACGTTGAACTTGAAACGGATTTAAAACAGAAGTGGCCCAACCTGACGGAAGAAAGCAACGGACACACAACTGAAGTAACATTCGCTACGTTATTTTCAATCGCACAATCCCGTGAACAAGCAGAACGTGACACACTATCTTCGAACATTAAGAAAATCGAAAAGAAATTTAACCCTGATCGACAACAATCGACTAAATACAGAAGCCCTCGGAGAATTCGCTCCCACCAGTGCGTACGATGTGGCAAGAACGACAAACATAACATAGCAGACTGCCCGGCAAGGAAACATACTTGCGAGGAATGCAGCACAGAAGGTCATTATGAAAGTTGCTGTATAAAAACTGGTCGAGCGTATTTAATGAAATACAGGCCCACCAAAGACAGACCTACACTTAGACACAATAACTTAAAACGTGTAACTAATGCTACAGGCAGCAGATCATCCTCCTACTCAAACGATTCTTCAGAGGACTGTAACACCGATGACGAACTGGTATGCAACGTCACACAGACACGTAACAGAGACTGTAAAAGAATAGACGTAATTATCAATGGCAAGCCTTGCACTATGGATTGGGACCCGGGATCAGCATACTCAATCATAAGCACATCCTTCTGGCGACAAATCGGGTCTCCGACATTGACTACGGCACCTAAATTAACAGCATATGGTAATCATCAACTTAAGCCAATAGGAAACACTGACGTTACGGTAGAAGTCGACGAGAAACAGAAGATTGTCTCCGTTGTCGTTATGAAACACGCAGACCCGATGCTTTTTGGGCTACATTGGAGTGAAACCTTTGGAATGGAGTTCCCCAAACCTGTATACTCCATAAAACACATCACACCTACGACATTAGAACAAGTTATTGACAAATATAAACCGCTTTTCGACGGAAAACTTGGGAAGGTTGAGAACTACCTCGTTAATATCCACATAAAACCAGGAGCTGAACCCGTACATTTACCAGCTCGACCTATCAAGTTCGGAATGAAAAAAAATATAGAAAAAGAAATAACACGCCTCGTACATGAAAACATTATATACCAGGTAGATCCGAATATTACACCAGTTGAGTGAATATTACAGATTTTTGAAGCCACTAAACAATGCATTGCTGGATCAAAACCACTGACTGCATTTGATGAGGATCGACCAATTTTTCTCGCATGTGACGCCTCTGAGAAAGGCGTTGGGGCAGTATTATATCACAAAAATGGGAACACAGAGCATCCGTTACCCTCTGACTAAGCCGACTGCTTCTCCAGATTGCCAAACTCTGAGACTCAGCCATCTGAAGTCGAGCGTGCAGTACATCGAATCGAGTCACGCATTTTAGAAACTAAAATGGCAGACTTCCACCTCTCCGAAGAACTTCTAATGCAGATGACTAGCCAAGACCAAATTCTATCAGAAGTTTTAAAGTTCATTAAGACTGGCTGGAGGGAGCTGCAGTATACCAACGACATTAAACATTTTTTCAAAAAGCGCAATGAATTGTCAGTAGAGAAAAAAATTATATTGTGGCAAGGCAGGATGGTAATACCTGAAAAATTACGGTGCAAGGTCCTTACTTATCTTCATAGAGGACACCCCGGAATATCGGCAATGAAAGCGCTTGCTCGTTTTTATGTTTGGTGGCCGTCCATTGATGAAGACATTGATCAATATGTTAAGAGATGTTGTAGATGTCAGCAAAATAGACCTCATTGTCCAGAACTACCGGTTTATTCATGGTCCATCCCAGAGAAGGTATGGGAGAGGATCCATATTGATTTTGCCGGCCCCTTCGAAGGTACTTACTGGCTAGTTCTGAGTGATGCCTTGTCAAAATGGATCGAAATTAAGCCAATGCACAATATTACGACGTCTAAATTATGCAATGAGTTAGATAATATATTCTGTACCTTCGGACTACCGGAAATTATTGTTTCTGATAATGGCCCTCAATTCACATCGCGAGAATTCAAACAGTACTGCAAAAATCAAGGAATTTTACATATACGCTCATCACCTTATCACCCAAGGACCAATGGCCTAGCGGAACGTCTAGTACGAACATTTAAATCGAGATTTGCATCTGCAACTGAACCTCAACAACAGCGACTACGAGAATTTCTGTTTACGTACCGAATTACTCCACATAACACCACGGGCAAGTCTCCAGCAGAACTGATGTTTGGCCGCCAAATAAATACGTTGTTGTCCAATATCCGGCCAAGTAAGCGAAGAGAACTACAGTACAAACAAGTAAGGGCCAATATCGAAGGCACGACGAACAAAGCAAATTACACCCCCGGCTCCCCTGTATACCACAGAACACGGCTTGAAAAAACCTGGCAACCGGGAGTAATATTCGAACAAAAGAATCGCTACTCGTATACTATTGCAACGCCGAATGGGAACACTATCAGGCGCCACGCAGATCATATTCGCCCTAGACTACCGTCACTCAACAATCCTCAGACTCATCCAGAATCATCACAGCCTTCATCCCATGACACATCACCTTTGACGCCCTCAACAGATATGTTCCGCACGCCAAACGCCACTTCTAGCCCTGGTCCGTCACGAGCGCCACCTAATGAAACTCTCGTGAACCTTCCAAATGATATCACTACGCCCACAACCATCGCAGAGGATCCACATCATCCAGAGGGTAACGGATGCTTGCCCCAGGGTCCAGACACCGCACCCGCATCTCCAATACCACGTCGCAGTCAGCGGCTGACCAGACCGCCTCGCAGGCTCATCGAAGAAATGTGATAAGGGATGGGGGGGACGAATGTAGTATACCTTACCTCCTTCCTTTAGATGTAGAAAAGCATTTTAATTAGAACATCAATGTCATAATTTTTATATTGTCAAAACAACTTACAATATACATATTTATGTGAGAAGCTGAATTTATTTTAGAAAACATCGTGAGGGAGCTTGCATACATCTGCGAAGAAATTCAAGGATAAATGTCGACTTGAATGCTGGAAAAATGATCGCCCAAACAGTCGATTTCGTATCAAAATCGTGGTGTGAACTTAACATTTAGTCCAGTACTGTACAAAAAGTACTTTACGGTGAAGGAAAACATCGTGAGGGAACTTGCATACATCTGCGAAGAAATTCAAGGATGTATGAGAAGTTTCCAACAAGTATTAGGCCAGCGTTGCCGAGAATGGCCAAAATATAATATCAAAAAAATATAAATAAATATCTAAATAATAAATATCTTGGCACATCTTACACAAATCGACCTAGTCCCACGATAAGCTCAATTAAGGCTTGTGATGTGGGTACCAGGCGACGATATATATAATAATAGATAGATACATATAGATACTTAAATACATAGACAGCCATGACCAAGGAACAAATATTTGTGATACATAAATACACAAATAATGCCCTCGCCGGGATTCGAACCCGGAACCTCCACCTTTGTAGGCAGCGTCACTACCAACTAGGCTACGGAGGTTGTCAAGATAACGTACGATATGGTTCGCATATCAGGAATGTCCCTAAAATACAATCAAAATAGCAATTGTAGCCAAATAAAATTGCTATACGTGTTGTAACATGCGCATAAAATTTAAAATTTGAAATATCTTTACAATATGATATCTTAATAATTAATATCTTGAAATATATTAATAATATGTACCTACGTAGTTTGCGAGATAGGTAAGAGACTTTTAATATGGTACAACAACGTCATCGTCACTAGAAAACGAGCATAGTCAGACATATGGTGCTGGAGAGGAACACTAAAGGGGGGGCAAGGTTTTGAACGTTCTGCCGTTGGTTTTTGGTCAGATCAGGGTCAGATTTGCGCTTAACATTTGCGCAGGGGAGTTGGTATGAATGAAGGCAGGTTGGCCTGGAAACTTGAGTCTCACGCAGCTCCCAGGCAAGCGCGCTGGGTGGCCGCACTCCAGGCCTTCGGCCCTATGCATTTTCAGCCTCCGCATTTTCTCAAAAAGATTTTTCGGGCCTGCGGCCCTGAGATTCGTTCTAATGCTACTTTTCCATTGTAAAGCGAAGGAGCGCTGGGCTCTGGTAGCTTGCAAGACACTTCGGGCCTTCGGCCTTACGCGGAGCACGGTTTACAGCCTTCGCAGGTTATGGAAACGATCGTCGGGTCTGCAGATCTCCGATTCGTTTTCATGTTACACTATATCATCACGTAGTGTGGTAGCGCTGGGCTCTGGCTTCGATTGTTAAGGCAGTTAAGAAAGACGGTTGTACCGCTTGGGCTCGCTCGTCGGGACACCGACCATCGGGCTTGCGCTTGAAGCACCCCGATAGTTACG
This sequence comes from Thaumatotibia leucotreta, assembly GCA_025490895.1. Taxonomy (NCBI): domain Eukaryota; kingdom Metazoa; phylum Arthropoda; class Insecta; order Lepidoptera; family Tortricidae; genus Thaumatotibia; species Thaumatotibia leucotreta. The sequence goes on from JALPQI010003229.1 coordinate 23,792, forward strand.
CTCCAGTCTGTGCCTCTGACCCCGGTGGTCTGGGCTGGGGGCTCGGCTTTTGGCCTCGCAAACCAGCGCTTCTCTAAGCAACGATTCGGGCCTTCGGCCCTACGCGGAGTATGTCCTACGGCCTTTGCAGGTTATTGAAACGATCGTCGGATCCATTTTAACGTTACACTATTCCGTCGGCTGATGTGGTAGTGCTGGGTTTTAGCGGCTCGGCCTTCCGCCTCGCGAACTAGCGCGCCTCTGAGTGCCGCTTTTGGATCTACGCGGAGCTCGGCGTTAAGTCTTCGTTGGAGTTCGAAGCGAATCGTTGCACGCTTGGCCCTCCGGTTCGATTATTAAATTAGTTGGGAGGGACGGTTGTACCATGTGGGCTCGCTCGTCGTACCTTGGGCCCTACGCGGATGTCGGTTTTTTAGATGCCGGGGTATTTGAAGAAGCATCGTAGTAATTTTCTCGCAGCTCGGCCTTCGGTCTCGATTTAAATTTGCAAGTTACGTGCTTGGGCTCTCGAAGTGAAGGTCGGGGCCTCCGCGAGCTCAGTTTTCGGCTTCCCACCCTGAAGCTCGCCCTTCGGACTCGCTCAACATAAATTTAAACTCGTTCCAGTAATATTCCGGCCCTCACGTGGCGTGCCCTTCGGATTCGCCCAAAATTAGCGGGATGGGAACTCCTCGGGCCCCCGGGGTGAAGCTTAAGCCCTCTGCGAAATCGGTTTTTGAAATTCTAACCAACTTTAAGGAATCTCCAGATTCACTAAAAGGTTTCAAATAAATAAATTAATTAAAAAATTAAAAAACACGACTGCCGTTTTGAGCGAACTGAAAAGTAACAAATAATTCCTTTTTCAGGTTAATTCTTGTTAGCGTATCTACATAATAATAGGCGTTTGTCTTATTACTTACTATAATTTGTTTCGATTGCAGTCGGGGAACTTTTCATTGCGGAAAATATAAATATATGGAGGTTCCCCGACTGCAATTGAAACAAAATCTAGTAAGTAATAAGACAAACGCCTATTATTATGTAGATACGCTAACAAGAATTAACCTGAAAAAGGAATTATTTGTTACTTTTCAGTTCGCTCAAAACGGCAGTCGTGTTTTTTAATTTTTTAATTAATTATTTGCTGTAATCCTATAGTGTGGGATATCATTAAATAGGTCTCTCAGAAAGAATAAGGGTCTTAAAAAATGTTTTTTTCATAAGTTAATATTTTCGGAGATAACCGCACCAGAATAAAAAAATGGTGTGTCGAAAAAATCATAAATATTGGGCTTATAGAATACTTTAAAATAAAACTGTTTCGGACAAAATCGGCCCAGCCGTTTTTGGATAACTACGGAACCCTGCACTGAGCTTTGGCCGACATGCTGTTAGCCGGTTTTTTTTATGATTATAATATAAGAGTCAAACAGGTTTTTTTTGTTGTTAATCTGTTACGTCACCCAAGGGACAAAAGTGGCATAGTTTGCTAGAAGAAAGTATGCTTCACGCTTTACCAACATGACTAGTGGGTGATTTATCATGGATAGACCATACTGACCAACTGTCAAAAAAAAACAATGTAACTGTTTGTTACAAAATGTAACAAACAAACAAAATGTTACAAAATGTAACAAACAGTTGTTTTTGTTTGACAGTTACAAAATGTAACTGACATTTTGTAACTGTCAATTAAAAAACAAAACCAAGAACCTTCAGATATTTTTCTTTTAAGAACATATTTGCTTCGTCATGAATAAAATAGATTTTTAATAATCACCAAATAAAAAAATAAAAATACAACCGATTTTTCCAAGATCCCACCATTAGACCCCGACGTGGTAGTGGTACCAACGGAACCATTTTAGGGTACCTATCCATTCTATAAAAAACGATATTGAGTTGGTTAAAAATGACATTAAAAAGTATATCTTTTGAAAACTACTTGTTTTTAGGGTTCCGTAGCCAAAATGGCAAAAACGAAACCCTTAGAGATTCGTCATGTCCGTCTGTCCGTCTGTCACAGCCGATTCACTTGGAAACTATAAATGCTGTAACGAAAGTTGGTAAGGATATGTGTTGTATGAACCGCTACAGGATTATGATACTAAATTGTAAAAAAAACTATTGGGGTGGGGGGCCTCCATACATGTAACTGAGGGATAGAAAATTTTTTTTAGTTGTATGTAAGCATGTGGGGTATTAATAGAAAGGTCTTTGAAAATGATATGAAGGTTCATAAATCTCATTTTTATCAGCTCTCAAAGTCTGAAAAATGTGTCCCCCCCCTGTATTTTTTTAACTACGCGATATAAAATAAAAAAAAAATATATGCTATGCACATTATTAAATTATTACAACAAATTTTGTTTTGATTAAATTATCTCCTATAGTTTTTGAGGTAGGTTGATTTAACTGTATTTTTTTAATAATAAATTGATAATGGTACGGAACCCTTCGCGCGCGAGTTCGACTCGCACTTGGCCGATTTTTCACTAGAGCATAAATATATTCCATTAGAATAAACAAAATATGAAAAAAATACACAAATAATTTATTCGTGGCAAATATAAAAAGCATGACAGGACTAAACAAAAGAGACAAATTCAGCATTTAACACTTTGAGCGCGGGGAACTCCCGAGAGGAGTTCTCTGTGGGAGATCCATTTTCGCTACAAAGCGGAAAAATCACAGAATCGGCTACGAGCGTAGCGCGTAGCACTCGTCCGCAATGAAAATGTTAATATTATACCACGAAATGACGTATATTATACCATGAAACAATTTCAAATACCTCAAACTTCGTGTTCTGTTGTTGGCGGTGGGCCACACAAATTGATCGGAAAAGCTACTTTCCCTTCGATTCCGAACAATATAAAAGATACCGTAGGACATATCAATATAGCGAGAAAAACAAAAAAGGAACAGAGGTAATCAGCAATAGACATGAGGTAACCGGCATGTAGATAAGAAAAGGATATCGCTTAGTATTTGCGACAATACTTCGATCGTATTTACGTTAAGTAAAAGAATACAGCTTTCAACATATCTATTTGGTCCCTGAGTGCGCCATCTGCGTAGTGGAAGTTAGGTATAAATAATAGATAATAATTAAATTTAATAGAAAAATGTCACGAATATAATCTTCCCCTTTACCTCGCATTCGTAGACTGCTCAAAAGCATTTGACAGCCTTTCACATGAGTCCATCTTTACTGCATTACATAATCAAGACAAAGCCCAAGTTACATCCATCTCATCAAAACCATTTATCAAAATAGCACAGCCGCAATTAAACTTCAATCCTCTGGCCCATCCTTTGATATTCAAAAAGGAGTCAAACAAGGAGATCCGTTATCGCCGAAGCTCTTCACCAGCACTCTGGAACACGTCTTCCGGAAACTTGCGCCGAGTTGGGAAGATCGGGGCCTTGTTGTCGGAGAAAGAAGATTAACAAATCTTAGATTCGCCGACGACATTGTCCTATTTTCCTCAACTGCTTCCGAGTTACAAAATATGCTTCAAGATCAAAGCTGCGCTAGCCTCGAGGTGGGACTGAAGATGAACATGTCAAAGACCAAGCTTATGTACAAGCTTATGTAATACTAATAGCACCACACGTAGGGTAGAGATACACGGCGAACCTATTGCATATGTCGATGAGTACCTTTACTTGGGCCAACAAGTCTCTTTCCAGGCGCGACAGGAGAAGGAAGTCGAAAGACGGACTGATAACGCCTGGAGGAGCTATTGGTCCTACATCTTATGAAGGGCGACCTCCCTCTTTCCCTTAAACGGAGGCTCATGGACATGTGCATACTGCCAATTCTAACCTACGCTGCACAGGCTTGGTCTTTGACTTTGTCACAGAAGTCTAAACTCGGGGTTTGCCAGCGAGCTACGGAGCGCAGCGTATTGGGTATCAAGTTAGTGGATCGAGTCGGGAACACCACGCTGCGCTCCAAGACCCAAATAGTCGATGTAACTCGGAAGGCGGCCAAGTTGAAGTGGGACTGGGCTGGTCATATCTGCCGAATGCCGAATGAGCTGTGGGCCAAGATAGCCACTGAATGGCAGCCCAGCTCAAAACGGGGACCTGGTAGACCACGTCGGCGATGGCGAGACGAACT